>MAYD01751428.1:0-13064 GCA_001909325.1 Ruellia speciosa
TCTGGGGCTAGCATCAATTTGATGCCTATGTCCCTTTATCGGAAGCTGGGGCTAGGAGAGGTGAAGCCTACAAGGATGATTCTGCAGCTGACAGATCGTACTCAGAAAGCCCCACTTGGAATTCTGGAGGATGTCTTAGTGAAGATTGACAGGTTCATCCCACCTATCGATTTCGTGTTCCTTAACATGGATGAGGATATGGAGGTACCTCTTATCTTGGGTAGTTTTTTTCTAGCAATTTGTCAAGCTTTAATTGATTACAAAGATGGGATTGTCACCTTAAGGATAGGAGATGACAAAATTACTTTCAATGTTAAAAATGCTATAAGACAGCCTGCACAAATTGATGAAATATCTTATTGTATGTCTGTTTCTAATAATTTTAATGATGATCTGTTCTGGGAAGATTGTATGGAGTTTCTGCAGGAATTGGAGGCTGAAGCAGAGCTGGCTGAATGCGTCGGAAGAGGCGCGGTTGACACGTGCGGTCCACCAACCGCGCATAAGGGCCGTACGACTTCGAAGCCAGAACATTCTGAATCGCGCGCAGTCGACGCATGCGGTCCATCAACCGCGCACGAGGACCGCGCCTTGCACGATTTGGCTGAGTTGGATGCAGATATCGAGGAGGCAGCACCCAGGCTTCCTCTACTTTCGACTAAACTTCCTATTATCTCTCCTTCTCTGCCTTCTATTCAATCACCACTTACATTAATTATAAAAGATCTCCCTGCACACTTACAACATGCATTTTTAGGAGCATCTAATACTCTGCCTGTCATTGTTTCATCTTTGTTGACAGGGGAACATATCACAGCGTTGATAGACATACTGATGAAGCATATCAGAGCAATTGGATGGACTATTGTAGATATCAGGGGGATTAGCCCTAGTTTGTGTATGCACAAAATCAGGCTTGACACTGAGGTCAAGCTAGTCAGACAACCACAAAGAAGACTCAATCCACATATGCATGAGGTTGTTCGGGCAGAGGTAATCAAGTTATTGGATGCAGGGATTATCTATCCCATATCCGATAGTGAGTGGGTGAGCTCGACTCAAGTTGTACCTAAGAAAGGGGGCATCACAGTTACTGAAATCGAAAAGGGAGAGAAGGTAGCATCGAGACTGGTTACGGGATGGA
The DNA here is from genome assembly GCA_001909325.1 of Ruellia speciosa. Classification (NCBI taxonomy): domain Eukaryota; kingdom Viridiplantae; phylum Streptophyta; class Magnoliopsida; order Lamiales; family Acanthaceae; genus Ruellia; species Ruellia speciosa. Next base: position 1,145 of record MAYD01751428.1, read on the forward strand.
GAGTCTGTATCGATTATCGCCGGTTGAATGCAACTACCCGGAAGGATCACTTCCCCTTAGCCTTTGTGGATCAGATGCTCGAAAGGATTGCAGGCCACAATTATTATTGTTTTCTAGATGGGTACTCAGGCTACAATAAGATACCGATTGCACCCGAGGACCAGGAAAAGACAACATTTACATGTCCCTGTGGCACTTATGCATATCGCAGAATGCCATTTGAACTATGTAATGCACCAGAGACTTTCCAGAGGTGTATGATGGCTATCTTCTCAGATCTATTGGAAAAAGCTATCGAGGTATTCATGGATGACTTTTCAGTGTTTGGAAAAACTTTTGAAGATTGCCTACAAAGTCTGGAATTAGTCTTGCAGAGGTATGAGGAGACTAACCTTGTTCTGAACTGGGAAAAGTGTCATTTTATGGTGGCAGAGGGGATCGTCTTGGGGCGTCAGATTTTAAAAAAGGGGATAGAGGTGGATAGAGCCAAGATCAGTCTGATAGAGGATTTGCCACCCCCACTGATGTTAGAGGTGTGCGAGCTTTTCTGGGACATGCTGGATTCTATAGAAGGTTCATTGCTGGGTTTTCTGCAATTGCCCGGCCCTTGTCTGAGATCACATGTAAAGATGTGCCCTTCAAATTTGATGAGAGATGTCAGTCAGCTTTTGATAAATTGAAAAAGATGTTGACCACTGCACCGATTATTCAGCCCCCTGATTGGACTTTGCCATTCGATCTTATGTGTGATGTTAGTGATATTGCAGTGGGGGCTGTATTGGGGCAAAAGAAGGATAAGAAGTTTCATGTTATTTACTATGCCTCAAAATCACTAAATGGAGCTTAAAGGAATTACACAATTACTGAGAAGGAGTTCCTAGCTGTTGTGTTTGCTTTCGAGAAGTTCGACCATATCTAGTGGGGTCGAAGACAATTGTGCGTACTGATCACTCTGCAATCAAGTTTCTGACTACTAAAGAGAGCTCCATGGCAAGATTTATTCGATGGACTTGCCTCCTGCAGGAGTTCTACTATGAGATTATGGATAGAAAAGGCACTGACAACCTGGTAGCCGATCATTTATCCCGTATTTTGCCCGAGAGTGAGGAGATTGAGAGAGAGATTCCGGATGAGCAGTTGTTTGCAGCTCGAGGTGTGAAGGATCCATGGTTTGCTAATATCACCAATTACTAGGTGGCCAAATATATACTCACACATCTACCACCACATCAGCTGAAGAAATTCTTACATGATTTTGTGCAGAGATGCGATTGTTGTCAGCGACTAGGAGGAATTGGGAGGCGAGATGAGATGCCTCAAAAAGGTATATTAGAGGTAGAGTTATTCGATATGTGGGGAATAGACTTTATGGGTCTGTTCCCCCGATCGAATGGTAACTACTATATCCTAGTTGTTATGGATTGTGTTTCTAAGTGGGTGGAGGCTGTGGCTCTTCCTACGAATGGTTCTAAGAAAGTCATAGCTTTCCTACGAAAAAACATATTCACACAATTTCGAGTTCCAAGGGCTATCATCAGTGATGGAGGTTCTCACTTCTGAAACTGATGGTTAGACTCTGTATTGGCCAAATATGGAGTCAAGCACAAAATTGCTACACCTTATCATCCCCAGACTAGTGGGCAAGTTGAGGTGTCCAACCGAGAACTCAAGCATGTGTTGAAAACTACTGTCAAACACACAAGGAGAGATTGGGCTGAGAAATTGGATGATGCTCTTTGGGCATATCGTACAGCGTATAAGACACCAATTGGCATGTCCCCATTTCAGTTGGTATTTGGTAGGAATTGTCATCTGCCCGTAGAAGTTGAGCACAAGGCATATTGGGCTACAAGGCTGGTAAATTTCGATTTAGCCAAGGCTGGAGAGAATAGGATGATGCAGTTGCTGGAGCTGGATGAGTGGTGTCATCAAGCATATGATACTGCAGCCTCGTACAAGGAGTGAACGAAAAAATTTCGTGATCAGAGGATTCAAAGTAAAACCTTCTAGGATGGAGATCAGAAGTTCGTTGTAAATGGCCATCCCCTCAAGCCATTCATGGAAGCGGAATGCCGGGCAATTGAAGCCTGGATCATGAGCTAAAAAGTTTGGGTGGTCTGGCTGCTAACTTGAAATGCAGCACTTATGGGAGGCAACCCACAGTTTGTTTTGTTTTGGTTTGGTTTGTTTTCCTTTTATTTTTGAGTCTTTTGCTGTTGTTTTGCTGTTTTTATTTTTTCGGTTGGGTGCTTTTTTTTTTTACCCCCTTCGTTGGAGCCTTTTCTGAGTGTTTTGTAGGAAGCAGGTTATTTCTGGATGTCCTGCGGTCCTTAAACCGCGCGAAGAGTAGAAAAATTGGTGGAGAAGCGTGCGATCCATGACGCGCGGTCCCCGTGAACCGCGCGTCAGACCGCACTCGGTCCAGCAAGCGCACGTCAATGAAGGGCGCGGTCCACGTCGCACAGTCTTCATAAACCGCACGACTTTGGGAGTTTAAAATCAGAATTCGCGCACAAATAGCACACAACCCAGGTTTCTTCTTCTTGCTCTCGGCCGATCCTTCATCATCCAAGGTGCGAATTTTTCTTGCAAATACCTACACCCACACCAACACAATCCACTCCCCACTTCCCATCTTTGCCTTATTTTGGCCAACAAAGCAAAAGTCGATTGATTTTCGCCCCGGTTAGGGTTCTTCACAAAATGGTATGTACTTCTTAAATTGTGAATTTTTGTTGGAAAAATCTGATTTTTTTTGTGGTGAGTGTTTCACACTTAGCATTTTGTTCGTCCTCGAACAACCAAAGATAAGTTAAAAAGATTTCAAATTTGTCCCTAGGCCAATGTGTTTTAAGGAATTTGGCGAAACAAGGATGTGTGTGTGCATTTCCCTTTCGTATAGAAGTAACGCTAATATATTCAAAGGGAAATTAGATAGTGCTATCACATCTGCCAGGTGATTTCTTTCTACCCTTTTTGGCTTCCTTTGCTTTTCCTTGCTTCTTGTTGGCCGGGTTGTCTTATTTTGGCTTTCCCTCATGCGGCCTTTTGCTTTGTTGTTTCGATATCTGACTTCTTGGGATGTTTTCTTTTCTTCCACTCTTATTTTTGTCTTAACCGGGTTGCCTTATTTTGGCTAACCCTTATGTGGTCATTTTTTCTCTGGCCGGGTTACCTTATTTTGCCTCTCCCTTGTTTGGCCAGTTTGCCTGTTTTCCTCTCTTTCAGTTGAAACTTATTGGCAATGTGATTTTAGCTATCCATGCTCTTTGAATATGTTAGTTCAGTTCTGAGGCAAGGAATGTGTTTCAAGAACGTTTCCTTAGCTCGCCGTATATCTTAAAATGTTATGGCCATCGGTCAAATGAGAATCTAAGTAACTCATTATGCTAGTCTAAGGATTCACTTTACCTTGAGAGGGGTATGTTAGTTTACTCGCTATTTTCAGACCACAAACAAGGTTAGGGCAGACATGAAATTAAAGCAAAAAGTTAGCAAAACGGAGAAGCAAAAAGTTCCATTTCATTAAGTTTTTAAACTTTTAGCACTGGGAAATGGAAAACAAAAACAAAAGGGATTTTATTTACATGCCAGCTTCTCAGTAAGCTGGCTCATTCTAGGGGGCCTTGGCAGTGTCCTCTTTCTGGGCACCCTCATCAGACTGGGGTGCCTTGGTTTCTTCAGCCACACCACCTTCTTCAGACTGGGGTGGTGTGGTGCTTTCCTCGGCTGCACCCTCCTGGGTCACTTCGGCTGCAAGGCCCGTGACAGCAAGAGGTGCTTCATCAGCAGGCAGCACTGGCTGCGGTAGGTCATCCACCCTTGACCAGGGTGCGTTGAACACAATCCTGTCACCTTCAAAGGTGAACAGGGGTGGATGGCGGTTGTAAGAGTAGAAGGGTCGGTAAAGGAGTGGGTAATGGTTAATGGTGCCGGTGCTAGGCACCTGTGTATCGAAAAAGGTTAGCATGCAGCAGATGGGGTAACTGTCCCCATCTACGAACACGCTGTATGTCCACTCCCCGTCCTCATCCTTGTAGAAACAGTTGGGGACGTTGTCAAAAGGAGAGGGATCAACCATGGTTTATGCAGTAGGTTGAGAAGAGAATTGGTTCGATGGGAGTTTTGAGACAGAAAAGAGGGGTTTAAATAGAAAAAAGAAAAGAAAGGGGGGATAAGGAAGAACTGCATGTAATTATGACATAGGTAAATGTTGAGATCGTGGTTAGTAACATGGGATTTTCTATATTAAGTTATAGCGGCTCTGAGATTTCTCCTACTCCTCACATCATCAGATCTAGGTCATGATTGCAGGCTAGTAAATGCTAGTGGGTGAATGTACAGACAGAATATAAGTGTATAGAAATAAATGTTGGAAATGAAAAGATAGGAATTTAAAGAGAATTTACAAGTGGCCTTGGTGAGCAGGTGTCCTTTCACTTGTCTGTGGATGGAGTTGGAAGTAGCATTGCTCGCCAAGCTTGCAGGTTCTGCAGCACCTGATCCATTTTCTCACTGAGCTCTTTATTTTCCTTTTCCAAGGCCGCAATTCTTTCATGATTCTCCCTGGCGAGCTCCTCCTGGTGTTTCTTGGCCATTTTTCCTCTAGCTCGCTCCTGGCCGTAGCTACCTTGGCCTGCATTTCGTTGGCCAGCTGCTGGATCTCCTTTTGGTGTGCTTTCGTTTGATCTGACATCTGATTTTGGAGATCCAGCATGGCCTGTTTCATTACTTTCTTTTCTTGGTTCCATTCTCCTTCATTGTCTTTGATGATGTCATTGGTAGGTGCAAGGCATTCAGAACTGATTGCCCTGCTTTGTCCATTGCCTCATATCTCTTGTCCCAGGCGGACATTTTCTGCTCAAGGCTGAGTACCCTCGGAACCAGTTCAGATAATGCCTCTGCCGGAGGCTCGCCAGCTGCGTGATCTGCCTCTCGGGCCTGTTCTGTGAAGTTGGGTGGTTGGCCCAAGTCGGGTTCCTGTTGGCGAGCTGGTGACAGAGGTACTTGGTCCTGGCCAGATGCCTGGGCCTCTTTTTCTGCTTGGAGGCGGATTTGTTCTTCTTCCTGTGCTTTTGCCTCCGCCTCTTGTCGCTCTCGCTCTTTTTCTTCTCGGGCCTTGGCTTTGGCCTCTTTCTGTGCTCTAGCTGCCCTCTGTCTTTGCCTCAGGGTGAACCCAAATTTTAAGGCAAGCAGTTTTCGCCAATTTGCCCTGGCAGCTTCCTTCCTCTCAGTCAACACTCGCCTGATTTGTATGAATCGCTGGAGAACCTCTCGCTCTTGCCGGGCCCCTTCCTCAATCCTTTGATGAAGTTCATCCAGATATCTTGTCGTCTCGACCTCTGTCAATTGAGCGAGGGTTTCATTGCTCTTCGTTGGCTTGTCTGCCTCAAAATACTGCAAGCGTCGAAGCTCTACTCCAAGTTCGATAAAAGTTGCTAGCTCCAGGTCGGATTTGAAGTCTACATATTTGAACTGAAGTCCAAATACTGGTGGATGGCCCTTGACGAGATCATCAAAGGTCACTGGCCTGAAGACTTGGTCCCAGCAGATCGGCTGGCTTGCCTGCTCTTGGTCCATTCCACTTACTGACTGCTCATCGGCCTGGCCTTGTTCCTAGCCAGCCGATATTGTTCGACTGCTTTCCGTCGAGTTTTGCTCTTCTCTGTCTAGAGGGGCTGGCGCTGGCCTTGGTTGGCTTTTCTTTCTGGTTAAGCCTTCCTCCTGGGGTTCTTCTTCAGATGAAGATAGGGTGATCGGCTGACCTACTGGTGGAACTTCTGAAACTGTTGCCGCCAGTGGGATTGCCACAGGAGGACTGGTCCTTGCTTCCTTTGTTGTTTTAGCCATTGGGGTGGCCACTTTGGCCTTTTTCTTTTGTCTCGCGGCAGGGAGCTTTTTAGTTGATGGTTCCGTTCTTTTCTTCGTTTTGGCCGGCCTTTCCAAAGGCAATTCCCCCTTTTCGCCTGGCGCTGCTTTCTTCTTGCTAGGTCCTTTCTTTTCTGCTCCTTCCTCCTCTCAGCCCATTAGCTTGATCCATTCTGGGTTCATTTTCAATGGTGTTTTTGCATCTCGTTTCTTTTCTTCTTCAGTCACTTCCACTCCCGCGGCAATGCATATTGCCTGAATCAACTGAGGATGGCCAAAAACTTCGATGGCAGCTCGCGCTTTTCGCCATATATCATAGTAAATCATCCCTGCCAAATCCACAGCTATATTCCTGGTTAGGCAATAAGGGAAATAACATTGGACCAACATGAGTGAGGAAATGTGGGACGAGACGAGTAAGGAGTTGAGGGTGAGATCTGCAATTGGCAGGAAACCAGGGTGCAAACAACTTTTTGCCACCGAGACTTGGCTTCCTCCTGGCACAATGTCCTTGGCCACAATGGCCCACATCAGTCTGTCTTGTACCTCCTGGGATTGGGCATTTGTGTCTAGCGCGGCAAACGTCATTAGTGTTTTCTTCGTCCTCCTCAGCTTTACACCCAAATACTCGGCAATGCTTTTGCTATGGAACCCAATCATTTTGCCTCGCATAAAGACTTCCCCATCTTTGGTGGCGGCGGATAGGTTTTCATAGAACTCTCGGATGAGGTCCCAGGAAACCTTTTCATTAGAGTGGGTGAACACTTTTGTCCATCCCCGATCGGCCAACCATTCAGAGAACTTTTTATTGGCGAGGTCTTCGTCCCGAAATCCTCATTCTACCCAAATGGTTTTGTGGCCACTCTGGTGATATCTCTCTGCGGCTTTTTCATCGGTGAAGCGAGTATCATCAAAGATTTTGCCCGCTGGAGGAGGGCGATGAGTCACTGATGGATTATTACCAGTGCCCTTGTTTGGCTTGTATTCTTGCTTTGGAGGCCATACCTTTGGATAGCTCAGCAATGCTTCCATTGGGTCTTCCATAGACAACGGGATAAGGGATAGTTTTTTACGGCGGCCGTCTAGGGCGATACACTCACGTGGGTGAGGTATTTCCGGCATTACATCCGGTTTTGGGGGTAAGTCCTGACCCTCGCCTTCCATCTGTTATGGCGGTGTTGGCGCGGCCATTTTATCGATTATTTCCTCCATATCTACCAGACTTGGCCCTTCCGGGGCTATTTTTCTCGATTCCTCCATGGCTTGTGTGACTCGTGATTCCTCAATGGCCTGCAGGTACTAGTCAAATTCCACCTTGTTCATGTAAGTCGGGAAGCCCACTCTCCTATACAACTTCTATTTCTTGCTCGCCAGGTTCTTTGTTGGAATTTTCTCCTTCGTTTTCTCTGTCTGTTTCAGAATTCCACCTTCCCCGTCGCGTCCCCTTTTTGGTTCTGTTGGTGCTGGGTTATCGGCCAGTGGTGTTCTTTCGGTCGAGGCTGAAAGTCCTTGCCGTCTCTTGCGTCTGAAGGCTTCGAGTTTCTTGCGAAGTTCCTCATGATTCTGGGCTTTCTCTTTTCGGATTTCTTCTTCTGACAATCTTCGTGCTTGGGCCTTCTGTTTCAAAGATTCGCGCAATTTTCTTGCCTAACTTGCGCCGTTACCTACAAGATAGTATTCAGCATCTGGTGGAACCATTGTTCTCCATAGATAATCAAGTTCAAAGAACAGGATTCTTTTTCAGTAATCGTGCATAAGCTTTTAATTTCCCCAAAGTTAGGGTTGTGTTAGGGTTATCGCGCATGAATTCATCAGTATTGAGATGAGGAATGCCCACTGTTCTTCCCCTTCAAATCTGCCCTATTTCGAATCGGGGGCCAAGGTTTGGTTTGGAAGATGATGAATCCATCTTTTCGAAAACAAGGGTTTCCCAACAGAAATTTCACAATGATTCTTTTTTAGAAAAATGCACAAAAGCTCAATGGTGATACTCTGAGACAATATGTGCTCTGAATGAAAAAGGGTTACCTTGAAATCGTGATCTTGAATGTGTGCAGTGATATGCTTAACAATCGTGCCTGTTGTTCTTGAAAAACAATTTCGAGCTTTTGAGAGAGAGAAGGTTTTCAGAGATTGTGTGTGGAAGAAGAATGAGGAAAGTGAATTGTTTAGGGATTTATACCGTCTAATTGATGTGACCTTTGAAAAGGCATGTACCTTTTCAATTAAATTAATAAAATAATTCAAACCGTCAGATCTCGCCCAAATTGTGGGAATGGTGAGGCTTGCTCTGTGGACTTTGCCTGGTTTGAATTCGCCAAATTCTTCTCACTAAAAACGTTCATCCCTTGTGCATGGCTCTTTATTTTATTTTTTTTTCGGTCTCTTGCTTCCTTTTGCTGATGACTAACTGCACCTTCCTTCTACCAAATTACGGATTCGCCATCTGCAGGAATTGCGACTGAAAGATTAGAAAGAAGAAATGAGAAAAAAAGTAAGAATGTACAAGTACAGTTTTGCCCCCGTGAGCGTTTTGTTTTTTGCGAGTCGTTAATTCGGCTCTTCAACTGCTGGCCTTTTCAGGCTTCGCCCAGGTGGATGACATCCACCTGTTTTAATTCGCCTTCTAAGTAATGCTTTAGTCTTTGCCTGTTCACCACGAATCCGTCTTCCTGACTAGGGTCGCGGATTTTGATAGCACCACTCGGATAAACTTCTTCAACAACAAATGGCCCAGACCATCTGGTCTTTAGCTTCCCAGGAAAAAGCCTGAGTCGTGAATCGTATAACAGGACCTTCTCGCCTGGGGCGAATTCCTTTGGCTTTATCTTTCTGTCATGGATCACTTTCGTTCTTTCCTTGTAGATTTTTGCATTCTCGAATGCTTTCAGGCGGAAATGCTCTAATTCAACTAGATCTGAAGCTCGCTTTTCCTGGGCACCTTTTAAGTCAAAATTCAAGAACTTCAGTGCCCAGTATGCTTTATGCTCCAGTTCTAGCGGAAGGTGACAAGCTTTCCCAAACACCAGCTGGTATGGCGACATCCCAATGGGTGTTTTAAAAACTGTTCTATAAGCCCATAGTGCATCATCCAATTTGCTCGCCCAATCACGTCTTCTTCTACCCACTGTGGCTTCTAGAATATGTTTGATCTCGCGATTGGTCACTTCACTTGCCCATTTGCTTGTGGATGATAGGGTGTGGTGATGCGGTGGTGTACATTATACTCTTTCAAAAGGGCTCTGAACCATTGATTCTTGAAGTGAGTTCCTCTATCACTGATAATCGTTCTAGGACACCCGAATCACGTGAAGATGTTCTTCTGCACAAATTTGATGACTTGATTTGATCCATTTGAAGGCAAGGCAGCGGCCTCAACCCACTTGGATACGTAATCAACTGTGACCAGAATGTATGAGTTGCCAGCTGATGGTGGAAATGGACCCATAAATTCAATGCCCCAAACATCAAAGAGCTCGACTTCAATCATGGCCTGCTGTGGCATCTCATCTCTCTTTCCAATATTTCCCATTCGTTGGCAAGCATCACATTGGCTGACAAATTTCTGTGCGTCTTGGTATAGCATTGGCCAATAGAATCCACTTTGCAAGACTTTGAAGGCAGTGTGATTGGAAGCAAAGTGTCCTTCAAGCATTCCTCCATGACATTCCTTCAGCACTTCTCTCTGTTCGACTTCTGGAATGCACCTCCTGATTACACCATCGGCACCGATGTAGAATAGGTATGGTTCTTCCCAGAAATAATGACGTGTTTACTTGATGAATCGCTTCCGCTTCTGAAAATCATAGTCACTTGGGATGGTGCCGCTTGCCAAGTAGTTTGCGATACCGGCGAACCATGGTGCTTGGTTGAAAGTGGTGATGGCAAGTAACTTTTCATCTGGGAATGTCTCCGTAATTTCCCCTTGCTCTTGCGTCTGGATTCTACTCAGGTGGCCAGCCACTTGATTGTCTTTCCCTTTTCTGTCTTTGATTTCCATATCAAATTCTTGTAGCAGCAATACCTACTGAATCAAGCGAGGTTTCGCGTCCTTCTTGTTAAGCAAATGGCGGATGGCTGAGTGGTCGGTATGAACAATAGTTTGCGATCCTACCAAATATTGGTGAAACTTTTCGAAGCCATAGACCATCGCCAAAAGTTCCTTTTCCGTGGTGGTATAGTTCTTTTGGGCTTCATTGAAGGCTTTGCTCGTGTAATAGATTGCATGGAATTGCTTTTCTTTCTTTTGCCCCAATGCAACACCAGCAGCGGTGTCGCTAGCATCACACATCATCTCAAATGGCAGGTCCCAATCTGGGGCCTGCATGATAAGGGCAGTGATCAGCTTTTCTTTCAACGTTTCGAATGCTTCTTGGCACTTGCTGGTCCATTTGAATTTCGCATCCTTGCACAATAGATCCGTTAGAGGCTTGGCGATATTGCTGAAATCTTTGATAAATCGCCTGTAAAAGCCTGTGTGGCCAAGAAAAGTGCGGATCCCTTTTACGTCAGTAGGAGAAGGTAGATCAGAAATAATGCTTACTTCGGCCCTGTCAACTTCAATGCCTTTCTGTGAAATCTTGTGGCCAAGTACTATTCCTTCTAATACCATAAAGTGGCACTTCTCCCAGTTTAACACCAATTTGGATTCTCGACACTTTGTCAACACTTTCCTCAGGTTGGCCAGACAGATCTCGAATGTGTTGCCGAACACCGAGAAATCATCCATAAACACTTCAATGCAGTCTTCCAAAAGTTCAGAGAAGACTGAATACATGCATTGCTGAAATGTGGCGGGAGCGTTGCAAAGACCAAAAGGCATTCGCCTATATGCAAACGTGCCGTGAGGACACATAAAGGTGGTCTTGTCTTGATCTTCTGGTGCGATGGCAATTTGGTGGTACCCTGAGTATCCATCCAAAAAGCAGTAATAAGCGTGGCCAGCCAGTCGCTCCAACACTTGATCTAAGACTGGCAATGGGAAATGATCCTTCCAGGTGGCTGCGTTAAGCTTTCTGTAATCAATACACATTCGCCATCCTTTGATTGGCCTGGTGGCGATATGTTCGCCCTTTTCATTTACTTCAAGGACTATGCCCCTTTTCTTTGGAACCACTTGTACTGGACTGACCCATTCGCTATCGCTAATGGGGTAAATAATTCCTGCATCCAGCAACTTGATCACTTCTTTCTTAACAACTTCCTGCATGTGTGGATTTAGCCTACTCTGGGGTTGCCGACATGGCTTGTGATTCTCTTCCATCAATATATGGTGCATGCACACAGCTGGGCTTATTCCATGAATATCTTCAACGGACCATCCGATTGCCTCTTTCTCACTTTTGAGAAGCTCCACTAGCTGCTTCTTCTGTGGTTCGGATAGCTCTTTGGCAATGATAACCGGGCAGGTTTGCTGTGGTCCCAAGAATTGATATTCAAGATGTGAAGGAAGCTCCTTGAGCTCGTTTCTCTCCAATGGTGGCTCCTCCTCACACTTGGGTGGTTGCCAATCTTGCTCCGCTATCCCTTCCGCTTCTTCTGGCTTGAACTCGCTTAGGAAGCTTTCGGCCATCTCCTGAGTTATTTCAACCTTGGCCAGCCATTCTAAGTCCTCTTGATCAAATCTTTTGACGACTCCAGCTACATCGAAGCAAATAGTCTCATCGCCCCATTTCAACTGTAGTCCTCCACTATCAAAATCAATGTTGGTTCTGGCCGTGGCGAGGAAAGGTCTTCCCAAAATGATTGGAACCTCTTTGTCTGCTTCCATATCCATGACAAAGAAATCTGCGGGGAATGGGAACTTATCAACTTTAACGAGTACATCTTCGACAATTCCGCAGGGGGCTCGCAGCTTTTTGTCAGCTAACTGGATAAGTGTTCTGTTGGCCTTCATATTCTGGATTCCAAGCTCGTCGTACAGTGATTTGGGCAAGAGATTGATGCTAGCGTCCAAATCACATAAGGCCTTATGAACTGTCTGACCTTGGTCGCCAAGGCGACATGGGATCACATAGCTGCCTGGATCTTTCTTTTTTTTTTTTTCTGGCAA
>MAYD01755562.1:0-12226 GCA_001909325.1 Ruellia speciosa
GAATTATTTTTCTATATTTAGAATTTGCACAATGTAATTTACATCAAGAAAAAAGATCTCAAAAGTTTAAAATTTCAAAATTATTTCTAAATTTTTGGATATTATCGTTTAAAAATTAGTTTAAAACTAACTTCAAATATTCATTTAATTTTTTTTAAATATTTATTTTAATAAATATATTTATATATATAATTTAATATATTTATTTTAATTAATATGAAATATATAAATACTTAACTATATAATATATATATTATTAGTGTATAAAAAGTAACATAACACAGGTTGGCCGAGCGGAGCAGAGACGGACTCAGGGAAGGAGCTCCTATGTTTGATCTTGTTGCTGCAGCAGTTGCTGTTGAATTTGAGGTCCGTTTCAGTTTGGTCTCACCTGTGATGATTTTTGCAAATCTTCTTAGTTTTCCTTGAGTTCTTTTGAATTAAGGATGGAGGCTTCGAGTTTAGTAGGGGAAGCCAATGACGAGGATTCGAAACCGATCCAAAACTTCCCAATTGTAATAAATAGGATGGATTGGTATTGTGTATGTTTGATCTTGTTGCTGTAGCTGTTGCTGCTGAATTTGAGGTCTGTTTCAGTTTGGTCTCACCTGTGATGATTTTTGCAAATCCTCTTAGTTTCCCTTGAGTTCTTTTGAATTAAGGATGGAGGCTTCGAGTTTAGTAGGGGAAGCCGATGACGAGGATTCGAAACCGATCCAAAACTTCTCAATGGTAATAAATAGGATGGATTGGTATTGTGTACTGCTGTATATTAATCTTGATGTTGCCTGTTGTTGTGATCTTTCTGGGATTAAGGTTTGGTGGTCTGGAATTGATCTTAGGTCGTTTGGCTGTGTTATTGTGTTATTGGTTGTTGTTGATTAATTTCTTTTTGTTTCCCTTTTTTCTAAATCCTTGAGATTTTTAGGTTTGGAGACAATTGGAATTCGAGATAGCCTATGATGATAAGTCGACACCAATTTGAGGCTCTAAAATAGGAATTGGAGGAATTCTTGTTGTTTAAGTTTGATGATATGGTTATATCTTGTTGTTCTGCCTGTTATGTCCTGATTAACCTGTAACTGAAATCTGAAGCGTGAGAGTTGTTGGGCTCAATCTGAAATGGGCCTTTGGCTTGGCTATTGGATCAGGCCTTAATTAATTCATTAATTCAAAATGCAGCTGGGGGACGAGGCCTGATTAGTTCAGGGCCTAAATAATTAATTGTTGTGGATCAAAGTTGGCTTTGGCTTGTTGCCTGGGAATTGGACATCTTTTTGGACTTAATTAATTCTAAATTAATTGAGTAAACAATTAGAGATATTAATTAATTATTATATTAATTAAATGTTTGATGCGATGGTAATGAAGTTTGGACAAGTGCAAATAGATACTACACTTGATACCTTTGAGTAGTTTAACAAAATTAAAATGTTAAACTAATTAATAACTAAAGGTTATTAAATTTATTTTAATTATTTGGATACCAAGTAAAATTGGATTATTGACCCTTGAAAATAGGGCTTTGCCCTAGGACCCAAGGTTAAGTTAATTAATTAATTTGGAAAATTAATTAATTAGATTTAAAGATTAAACTTTGGGATGGTTTATTCTTTGGTAATGCCTTTGTGTGAGATTCTCTATTGCCAATTAAAGGAATTATGACAATATATGTCCCTAGAATATTGAATTTGATTTATTATCCTTGGACATTTATTGTCTATAATCTTTTAAAAATTAAAATTGGAAAGGATAATTAATAGAACCCTATTTCGAGAACCTGAAGGATTTGACAAGTGAAACCTGTAAGATTTGACCTGTAGACCGTGATCAATTGAGATTGAGAAGATTGTAGATAATGGTAAGGAACAATACACTGGGCAACCATAAGTCTCATTCTTTCTAATAAATCTGAATATTTATTATTCAGTTTATTTAAATGAAGTGCATAACCAAATATTGCCCTTATTACCCTTGTGATTGTATCAACGTGATTATGGTGATGCACTTGATTGGATTGTGATTTCTCATCTGCATCCACGAGCATACTATTTCCTTTAAATGGTTTTAAAGATTATTTATTTCATGACATGCATACGGTATTGCATTCATGAAATGGTTTTGGACGAGTTTGGCGTACGGTTGGGCGCACTCTCGACTAAGGTTTTATACATATTATGACATTTATGGTTTTAAAGGATTGCATATTTTAAAGATGAACGTTTTACGATATTTGCATTCGTGTGATTGCATTTATGGTTTATTTTAGCATTTTATTTAATGCGAGTTTTGCATTACTTTCTTTAATGCCTTTTGAAACCCGTTGGCCAATTATTGGAGAATTGTCAACTTGTATATCCATTTGTTTGTGCTTGTTGCCTTACTTAGTCTTCGTGACTAATGGTGCTTCTGTGCATCACAGGTACATTCAGGACTAGGAGGGCACACCTCCAGCTCTAGATGGAACTCAAGGAATACTTGGAATTCCTGGGTTGTTGTAAGATGAGTAAATGTAGATGCATGTGTAGGGATTAGTGGTTAATTTCTTTGTAGTGCATTTATTTTGTTTATTCCTCTCAACTTCCCAATGTAATTCATTTTTCGGCTTGTATGTAAATAGGCGAGTCTCGTGTGAGACATTTTATATTCAACTACTGGCTTGTAATTAATATTTCTTTTATTCTGAGTTGTATCATGAGTTGTGATCAGAGGGGTCCAGTTTCCTAAAATCCAGCGTACTCTAATAGGATTAAGATAACGAAGCGAGCCTGAACACTGAGCTTACAGGAGGGGTTAGGCATAGAACCCTAACGTAAGTTAGGTGTGGCAGTAACAATCCCGGTTGTGGAAAACGAGGTGTTACAACTTACAACTATGCCATATATTGAGTAATGAAAATACTCGTTTTTATGGATTCACAAGTGGGGTCAGAGGGTGAGTTGATGATAGAACACATGTAATCCTTCATCCATGCAGGTCTTTTAATTTGTCTTTTTGGCCTATTTTGGATGGGAGAAAGTTGAAGTGTGGAATCGGATGAGGCTAGGATTGTTGCAAATGATTTTGTAAGAGATGGGACATGCTCAAATGGTGATAAAGTAGGTTTAGCTTGATGATCGTAAGGAACAGGAGATAAAGGTACAGATGTAGGAGGTATATGTGTCTGTTCTGAGATATGAGAATCACGTGATGATTGAGGTTCTAAAGGTGTGGGGATAGGTGGTTGTGATATAGTGGAAGAGGGAGTTATGTCTGTAGTAGGATAGATGTTTACAAGTTGTGATGTGGGAGATTGTGCTGATTGATTAGTACAGTAAGGAAACTCATCCTCATAAAACACAACATCTCTAGAGACAACAAGCTTCTGGTGTTCAATTTCATACACCCTATAGCCCTTTTGACCAACTGGAAAACCAAGGAAAATATATTTCAGAGCCTTTAAGTCAAGTTTGGATGGGGCAACATTTGATGCATAACAAAGACATCCAAAGGTTTTAAGGTTAGTTAAATCAGGTTGTGTATTGAGAAGTTTTTCATATGATGTAACCCAGCTAAGAACAAAAGTTGGTATTCTATTTAGCAAGTATGTAGCATGAAGCAAAGCTTCACCCTAAAATCTTAGAGGTAAGTCAGCTTGGAATATGAGAGCTCGAGTAAGCTGCAAAAGGTGTTTATGCTTAATATTAGCTCTCCCATTCTACTGAAGGTTGTAGGGGCAGGAGTGGTGATAAAGAATGCCATGTTTCTAGAAGAGGGTTCTACATTTATGGTTTAGGAACTTAGTTCCATTATCAGCCCCAATTTTCTTGATTTGATGGCTATATGTGTTTGAGTTTGCAGGATAAAGGTCTCAATTATTTGATCTAGGTTCTATTTATTTGGTAATAGATAGGTCCAAGTGTTTATGGAAAAATCCTCCACAATAGTTAAGAAATAATGACAATCACTTAGTGTTGCAGTTTTATAAGGACCTCAAAGATCCATATGCTCGAGTTCAAAGATATTATGAGAAACATAAATACTTTTATTAAATGGTAGTTTAGTTTGTTTTACCTTGTGACATATGTCACTTGGCTTACAATCATAAGAGATAAATAAAGGCAAATGCTTTAGAGCTTAGCTTGAAGCATGACCAAACCTTCTATACCAAAGGTAAAACTTTGCAGAAGATGATAAGGCTACTGATAAAAGTTGAATAGGTTGTTTGGTTAACTTGAGTGGATAGAGGCTCAAGCAGGTAGAGTTTTCCCCTTTGTTTTCCAGTGGCCAAGATGTGACTAGAGCTTATGTCCTGTATTTCACATTTATCAGCAAAGAAGTAGATCTTATTTGTTTTAGTTTCAACTAAGGCACTCATAGAGAGTAGATTGAACTTGAATGTTGGCAAGTAGAAAACATTTGCAACACAAAATGGGAGTAATGGTAATTGTTCCAAGTTCAGCAGTAAGACAAGCACCATTAGGTAGAAATACCTAAGGCTTAAGGTAATCACATAATGATTCATTAATGCATATATGGCATGATGTTTCACTTGTAACACCCAATATTAACAGACCAAATTTAGACCGAAACAACAAAATTTGAACCAAAAGAGACCGGACAGATAAATTTGACTTGGAAGAAGTTAGATTCAAAATTAGAAAGGAATACAGGGACCCAAAAGAAAATTTCAATAAGTTTGGAGACTTAAAGAATTTTCGCAAAAAAATCGGGAATCAAAAATCTCGATAAGTGAGACTCACAGTGAGAATTTTCAAAAATAGACTAGACAAACAGATGTTTTGAGACTCAAGGAATGACATTTGGGATTTGGAGCGAATTTCAAAATAGTCGACTTTTGGCAAGATATTTAGAGATCTTTCGAAAAATATCGAGATGTGGCGATATGTTGCGCGAAATTTCGAGATACGTGAAATCTTGAAAAATGACTCGTCTTGACCCGAGAGCTAAAATTTCATTAGACAAAATTTCCATGAAGGTCTCGATGAGGAAAATCAAGTAAGGAAATGAGGAGGAAAATTGGCTAAGGAAATTTAGAAGTTTGAATATCAAAATTCGAAATTAATTAGAATGTTGATAATTCAAATAGATTTTAATAGAAGCCAAAGATTTTGAATTCTAATAGGGCTTAGAAATAAAACTAAGTCTTGAGAAGAGAACTAAAACCATGAAGAGAATCAGGAAATTTCAAACTCAAAGTGAACAGAATTCGAGACTTTTCGAATTGATGGTTCGAGATCCCTAAAGTTTCAAACCTTGATTCTGATTTTGATGCCGGAAGAGGATTTGAATTCAATGCAAGATAAGACAAAGGAAATAGAATTAGAATAGAATTCAAACATTTTGAACCTACAAAGTTCACGATATATTGAATTCTGATAATTCTGTTTTAACCTTGGATTTAAATTTTGGGTGATTCTATTTTGATGCACAAGGTTTCAAATTCAGTTTGGTGCAAGGGATTTTGATTTCAATTTCAAACTTCACATTTTGATTTCAAGGATAAACTTGTCCACATACTCTTTAGAGTATAATAAAACACAAAGGTCCCATCCATTTAAGGTGCTTTTTACTTTTATTTTTTTAAAAAAAATACTTTTAGGCAGTTTTCCAGTGTTGTTGACTCGATTCTCCGAAATCATCAACTGCCTTGTTGGAAGAAGGACAACACTTCGAATTAAGATTTACTACACTACTCCTAGGAATGCATTGAAAGGAAAGTAGTAAATATAAAAAGATAAGTACTTTGGGGTGGTCTTTCGGCGACCAGTATTTCATTGAAAAGGGAGGTATTATACAAATATAACCGAGGGGCGTTACTAGCCTACAAAACCGTCTACTACTACCACTAACACTACCACTAAGCGGCCTTTAAAGGCCTACTAATCATTACAACAATAATGAGGGGAAAAACGTCTAAAATCATGCGGGTAACTGCTCTAATATTCGCTGGCGATTCTTTTTCTGTAATTGCTCCTCGGTCCAACCCCTCCTGGGTATCTTCTCGATCCTTCTCCAGCCTTAACGGTTCTCCTTCTTGTGCTGTTGACCATGTCTAAGTTTGGCATTAACCCTTAGCGTGGAGCCGCTTTAGACCTCGGCCGCGTCTCGTCGGCCCTTCTATACCCTTTGGACCACCCTAGCCACTACAAGAAAATCGCGAAAGGGCGACCAAAAGCCTTTCCGTCGCCCTTTTGGAGACAGAAAGGGCGACGGAAAATTTTTCCGTCGCCCTTTCGCCAAAAAGGGCACCGAACTCGCGTTGGTCGCCCTTTTCGGTCGCCAAAAAGGGCAACCAACTTCTGGAAAGGGCGACCAACAGGGGAAGGCGCCCAGGTATTTGGCGACCGACCCCCGTCGGTCACCCTTTACGAAAGGGCGACCGAAATCTGCGAAAGGGCGACCGAATTTTTGGTCGCCCTTTCGCACTGTTTTTTGTAGTGAGCGGCCTTCTATGCCAGCTCTTCAGCCAATTAATATATCTATCTTGCTTGATGGTTGTGGCTCATGGCAGTCACGATTATTCTTATATTTCAGGTGTTAACAGAGGCCCCCCGAATAAGGCTTCTTCTCAGCTGAAGGAATCTGAAGGCCGTGAGCCTGATTATCAAAACTCTGTGATCACTACCTTAGAAGATTTTGCCAAGATTTTTGACAAGATCTCAGGCAATAATTACTCTTGGGACACCTCTTATCCCGTAAACGTCGCTTTGCATTAATGGGCCTTGGGTGACGGTCTTGATGCTTATAAAATCTGCCATTTGTAGGCCATTTTCACATTATTCCTCAGTCATTTACCCTTAGCCTCGTATGTCTTGTGCGTACGACGTTCTTGTTTTGAACCCCAGTCACCAGTGGCTCATTTATGTCCAATACAAAATCTTAAGTCATCCTAGCTCTCTTCTGTCGATTATTAGAGTAGGATGTGCCCCTTTGTTCGAGATCCATTCGTGTCACTGCCCCTAGGGTGCTGCCATTGCCCTCTGTCCTCAGGCCACAAGGATGTGGATTGCCAGACAACGACAACTGCTATCCTTCTAGGTGTTTCCGTCCTGAAATATGGCGTTGCTTCTCCTGTCCCTCAGAACGTGGTGGCTTCGGTGCTGGCACTAGGGGTATCCACTACTACTGCCCCCCACTCATCGGCCGTGTTAACTAATCTAATGAGCGAGGCATTGGCCGTTCTTGCGGTTGGGAGAAATAGTGTAATACCCGTATTACCAGACCGGATTAGGATTAATTAATTAATTGTTACCGGATTAATTAATCGCATAAATATGGGTTAATTTAAAATTTTAGGATTTATTTGTTAATCGAATAAATAATTAAATTAAATCCAAACGGGCGACACTTAGAAAGAGTGAAGAGTTAAATTAAAAACAATTTAATTCAGACTGGGGCTGTACATAGTAAAATGGAAAATTGAACAGTATCAGAATCGTGAACTTAGAAATAAGAAAGGAAGACCTGTGGTGGGGCCCAGGTAATCGAGAATCGAGTATTTCACAATACTCGATTATGGAAGCCAGAGATACGATTCTCGATTTTAACACAATGGAAATACTCGATTATGTACAACAAGATGCGACATCCGATTATAAAGGCAAAAGATGCGATTATACTACTGGAGCCTAAAATACTCGATTTCACCCCAAGACTTGATTATGCTACAATATCTCTATTACTCGATTATTACTCCTTCCCTCTGAATTCACGATAGTGCCGCAAGTATGCGAGCAAAGGCTAAATATCGAGATTCGCATCTTTTACAAAAGACTCGATATGCGATAATTGCATAGGGGAATTATGCGATAATGCTTCATAAATATGTGAGATGCGATATCCCTCCTAGTATGCGATAATGGCTCCAAGTACTCGATATCTGATTGTTCCTCTTGTGTGATACTCGATCATTCCTTGCATGCATAAATATACGATTCTCGATTACACCCTTTCCAGCCAAATACTCGATCGTGAACAGTAATTCTAATTCTCGATTTTGCACAGTACCCAAATTTAATTTAATTTATTTATTTTCCCGTTTAATTGTTTTAACCCTACTTCTATATAAACCCCCAACACCCTCATTTTAGGGTTGTGCTTCCTGTCTATTTCATCTCCTTTATTCCACCATTTCCACCCTCTGCAACTCCCACTTCTATATTCTTAGAATTGTTCCAGCTTGCTCAACAGTCCTCTCATAGTGTTCTTGAGGTATAAATCTATTCTAGATACTTATCTTATACCATTTCATGGGGGCATTTCATTCTGTCTTCATAATCATTTAAACCACATTCCTCAGATTATCTTGTTAATAGAACTTGACTATTTTCGTAGAAGTGTAACCATGGTTGTTTTTGCAGACAATAATAGACCATGTGTTAGAAACCCATATCTTGGTTGTTTATTCATGTAAATAGTAGGATAACGCATTTCCACACCTTCCACCATTTTTACTCGGATTTTACTTGAACACTTCCCATGAACTAGATGGAGATATTATGAACTATTTGACTCTGGACATGAACTGGGTGTTTTTGCTATAAACAAACTTGAGTTTCAAATCCACAAAAATCTAAAGTCTACACGTCATGGTACTATTCAGATTACAGACTTTAATTAAATGCATCGGTACTGTACTGTAAGGAAAATTGGCTTATTATTCAAATAAGGAAATAAATTAAAATTGGACAGTAAAGCAGACTTGGTTAATTTGAGCTTGGAATCGAGAATCGCATGATTCTCAAAATACTCGAACATGCCCAATATTCTCGAATCTTGATCATTCCTCTTACAATATGCGATAATGAGGCAAACTTTAAAATACTCGATTTCCCTTGTAATATGCGATACTCGATTACCAGACCAATTACTCGATCCCCTTGTTATTCTCGATTATGGATCAAACACTGAGATACTCGATCATTATTTTATTTCAACTATACGATTATGCCACATTTCACCCCCATTCTATTTCACAGTTGGGTTATTAATTTTGGGCTTATGCAATACTGGACCCAAATTAATTAAATTGGCTTCTTAAACCCGTTGGACCTTTATCAAATTAAATTAATTAATTGGTCAAGTGATAAGCCCATTCCATTAATTAATTATCCATGAACATTTTATTTTTCAAGTCTTATAAACTAAAGTGCCCGGATAGTTATATAGGCTCTCTCGGTTGTTAAGATTTGCGGCATAGGACTTTGTGTGCTTGGATTATTACTACAAGATTTTACCAAGATTGTTGATAAAGGTATGGATGCATACATTGGGCAACCATAAGTCCTACCTAATTATTAAAGTGCCGAATATCACTCGGCCGGGTAAATTTAATTATTTGCGTGACATACTTTATTTACTCGCTTTATTTAATTTATTGCGATCTATCCTTGATTGGATTACTATGTGGTATTAATTGTCATCCATATGCATAAGATACCTTGCATGTAAATTGGAGCTGTATGAAATATACTAAGCCTACCGAATAACGATCAAAGGTTCGTATTATCTTTTTGTCGATTTGGGCTTGGCAAATAATAAGTATTATTATACAACTAATAATGGAATAGTAATGCATCCTTTAAAAGATGTAAATACGTGAAGTGGAATAACGGAGTGGATATGTCGGACGCTTTTGGACTGATCACCTTATACTTATGTGTGGGGCTAGAGTGACGAACTTCTCTAGTTTCCTTTGTGTACTGTTCTACTCATCGGGGGTAGCTCCCCTTACATGAGGTTTGCAGGTAATTTGAGAATAGTTTGAGTGTGAACTATTGGATGTAGTTCCTCTCTATTATGTCGATTGAGACTACTCTGGTCATGAGGTATCGATCGGGTGAATCCATCTACCCTTGACTCTGGTTCGTTAAGATTGATTATTTTATCCACTCTATGAATGTCGGTATTCCCGTACTCGTGGAGCACGCTAAGTGGGGACTGTCCGCATTGTACGCGTTGACGGTGTCCTGAGTTGTGCCGCGGTAGTCGAGTGTGAGGCGGACATTTAACTATACATACATAGACTTAGTTAGTAGTTCCAAGTACGTATATATAGCGCCGAGTATTCCAACGAAGTGAGAGCTCGGTGTTGCTTGTTGCATTGATTTGAAGCCACGATTTAAATTGCTCATACTTTCAAACCGAGTATTGCATTGCATATTTTCAAATTATGCATGTTACATATTTTGAATCGACCCTGGGTTAATATTTATGGAGATTTTACCCCAGTGTCTCATATCGCGTGAATTGTATTACTTGACTTGTATGTATTCTATACTTAGTCTCACGACTAACGATGCTAGTGTTGCATCTCAAGTGGACTTAATGATCGCGAGGATATCCCTCCGACGCAGTAAGGGATCGGGCCAATACCCGAGGGTTGTGAGGTCGAGAGAACTTTTGAGCTTCCTGAAATATGTGTTTATTCACTTCCTTCTCGAACCTTTATTTATTGTTTTCAATTAAACGACTTGTACTAATTGGCCGTGTCTCGGTGTGAGACGTATGAGTACTCTCGTAGTTGTAATCAACATTTTAATCCTTCTATGTCAACGTGCTTTTATTCTAAGTATGTCAACGTGCTTTTATTCTAAGTATGCTAAGCTGCGATCAGAGGGGACTTCGCTTCTTGAAATCTAGTGTACTTTGATAGGCTGAGATAATTCAGCCTGAGCACCGAGCTTAAGGTGGGGTTTAGGCTTAGATTTCATCATAAGTTAAGTGTGGCGATGACGTGTCCGGTTTATGGGAATCGGGGCGTTACAAAGAGCACCAGAGAATAAGGCCTCACAAGTCCTTGGCATTACGGGTAGTGGCCGAACCATGAAGTGTGGCGAGGATCCACACCCTTAGTTATCTCCCTCGTTCCATTTTTAACCAGAACGAGGTCATTCGTTTAATGACTGGTTGTGGCTCAGGCCAGTCTAGGCTCAACCGTTGCTTCGACCGTCGGTTGCCCCCTTGGGGATTTTTGCTACAGTCGAGTCCACGGCTTCCCCTTTAGCCATTCTTGGGGTGAAGACAACATCCCGCTTGGCCGCTCCTCCAGTCCCACCTCTCAACTGCACACCCCAGTGGTCGCGAGGAACTCGTGGATTGATGGGTCGGAGTGGAAAAACACGTGGTTTTCCTACAAACTCATCCGAGTCCTCGATCCTACTGGCACAGACGCTCACACTTGTGTTGCAGGGATCGTAGCTTCGATCAAGTCCATGCAACTCCATTGTGAAATAAAGGACTAGTATAAACGGCATGGCCTCTTACGTTCATATGGGGCACTTGACAGCAGAAGACCGCCGATGTCACAACTAGTATTAGTCTCGCCCATCGGTAGGTTGCTCGGGTCCAAATACATCGAGATTTTCCTATTTTCCTTGTCTTCCTGATGGAAGAAAGAGGAGAGGACCAATTCACAAACAACGACCAACCAACTCTAGGAGAAGATGAAGATCTTTCAGGCAGGCGTCACCTAATGACCAGACGAGCCATAGAGAGCCTAGACCAGTTAACTTTCCTGAATCCCCTTCCCCTTTAAAGTTGTAGATTCTTTAACATTGTACCTTGTAAAGATGTTTCAAGTTTGATCAATAAAATGCAAACTTTTAGAATGCAATTGTGTTTGTCGTTTCTAACTTTCGGCCTTGAATATTAATCATGCTTGTTCACGCTAAGCCGTACGTTATCAATTGCACTCAATGCCACAAATCATTTTTATTCGGCTTTGGTCGAGTCATCCATTATGGCTGAAACTTTTGACAAAGAACTACCCATGGTTTAATTTATGAAAGAGATGTCACATTTTGAATTGTTGTTGCGAAAAGAGTTATCCAGTGTTATGGATTAAAAGAATCATTTATAGATTTTGGGTAATTCCTGCATACCCGAAAGTACACAGTGTCAAGTTGCAATAATTTGTAGTAAGTATCGGATCATTCACTGGAAGAAATACAAGTAGAAGTATATGACTGCACCTAGTGCTAGGCTGAATGTTCAATTCAGTTACTCAATCATGATTATGAGGTTGATTCTAATCTAATCCTATTCCTAGAAAGCAGATAGATTCTATACTAGGAAAGTAGTAAAGTTAATGCTGAGATTCTCTGGATCAGGAGAGATGATACAGTTTCAAATAAATTCCCATTTTAACATAAGACTTTAATTATGAAGAATTTAGAATGAGACAATCAATTTAGTTATGAGATAATTGATGGAATGAAGTCCT
>MAYD01760036.1:0-13654 GCA_001909325.1 Ruellia speciosa
AAAAAGGGTGGATCATCCAGAGTGGGAAGTGCGAAGTGAAAGAAATGAAAAAAATAGTGAAGTTAGTAGGCTATCATTCTCTAATCCTCACTCCTGAGGGCTGAGATTCGTGTCAATGGCGAATGACGATTGAGGATTGACGCCCCTTGGGCGATCATTGGGCCATTTTCCATTTCTTGATTCCTCCCTGTCTGTAAGAGTGTTGTAAGACTATCTATAACCCTGTGTCGTGTGTCCTCTGCTTTATAGCCTTCCTTGGTTCATCCTTGCTTCCTTGGACCTTCCTCATAACAATATAACATCATCCACCTTCCACGGTTCCATCAATGGAAATGGAAAACCACACCATTGAACAGAGGCAGAGCCCCTTCCAATTCCACGTCGTCCGCGCAGTCAAGCACAACCTCTTGCTCAAATCCAAATGGGCCGAGCTCAACGGGGCCATGGGGGATTTGGGCACTTACATTCCCATCATCCTCGCCATCACCCTCGCCAAGAATCTCAATCTCGGGACCACCTTGATCTTCACCGGGATTTACAACTTCCTCACGGGGGCAATCTACGGTGTCCCCATGCCGGTGCAGCCCATGAAATCCATTGCCGCCGTCGCTATTTCCAACCCTAATTTTGGAATCCCGGAGTCAATGGCTGCCGGGATTTGCACCGGCGGGATTCTGCTCGTGTTAGGCGTCACGGGCCTCATGCACCTCGTCTATAAACTGATTCCCATTTCTGTTGTGAGGGGGATTCAGCTGGCACAGGGGCTGTCCTTCGCCATGACGGCTGTTAAGTACATTAGGAATGTGCAGAATTTTGCCAAGTCCAAGTCTGCAGGGCAGAGGGATTGGTTGGGGCTGGATGGCTTGCTTCTCGCCCTGCTTTGTGCCTGTTTCATCATAATTGTCAACGGTTCCGGCGTCGAAAATCAGGGCAGGGAAAGGGGGACTGATTGTGAGATGGGTGAGGATGAGGGTGAGGGTGAGAGTGAGCCTGACAGGGGAAGAAAATGGAGGAAAGTGATGGCCTCACTTCCCTCAGCATTCATCATCTTCCTTTTGGGTGTGGTTCTGGCTTTCATAAGAGGCCCTGAGGCAGTCAAGGGGTTTAAATTCGGGCCGTCTTCAATGGGCGTGATCAAGATTTCCAAACATGCTTGGAAGGAAGGGTTCATCAAGGGAACCATCCCTCAATTGCCCCTATCCGTGCTCAACTCGGTTATAGCCGTTTGTAAGCTGTCGACCGATCTTTTCCCCGATAGGGACGTCTCAGTCACATCCTTGTCGATCAGTGTAGGCATGATGAACCTCGTGGGGTGTTGGTTTGGGGCAATGCCATGCTGCCATGGGGCAGGGGGCTTGGCAGGGCAGTACAAGTTTGGCGGGAGGACGGGAGGCTGTGTGGCGATGCTCGGTGTGGCTAAGTTGGTGTTGGGATTGGTGTTGGGAAGCTCTTTGGTGAGGATATTGAATCAGTTTCCGGTTGGGGTTTTGGGGGTTCTGCTGCTGTTTGCTGGGATAGAATTGGCCATGTGTTCGCGGGATATGAACTCGAAAGAGGAGTCGTTCGTGATGCTTGTCTGCACGGCTGTTTCGTTGGTGGGGTCGAGTGCTGCCCTCGGCTTCTTGTCCGGGATGATTGTGCATTTTCTTGTGAGGCTGAGGAAGGTTGGGGAAAGCCAGTCTTGGTCCACATTCTGGTTTTCTCAAAACCGGCCTTAAGAGGAAAGTTTCCTTTTATCTTGTTGTTTGTCCTGACTTGGGATGTTGTCTAAAAATAAGGTTTGTTGTTAGTTAATAGGAAGCCTCTTTAGTTGCTTCTTTGCTTTGGGTTTGGTTGTAATGTAAGTACAAATAACTCAGGAAAAGAAGAAACCACACGATGATTCATTTGACTTTAAAGTAAGAAAGCACAGATTTTATTCTTGATTGCAACATATCCCTGAATTTGCAATTATTAATTGCTATGTTTAAATGCACCACACATCTTTAAGACTTGCAGGTGTTGCTGCACTTGCCATAGCATTTCTCCAATTTTCCACCATCTGTCCAAAACCAAAGCACAAACAAAAACAGATCCAATCAAGCCCAAAACCAGCATCGAGTTATCTAACAACAGATTGATCTTTAAAACATCAATTTTAAAACTAAAGAAACAAGTCTGCGCGTTGTGCGCAGATGTACCATTTGTATCTCGAGTGCAGCGCGCAAGAGAGCACCCTATCTGGCAATAGTACTGATAATCTGCAGGTGAACGAGGGACACATGTGTTGAGACACTGGTAATAACAGGCCATCATCTCAGAGCCTGATTTGTTGCTCCTCAGGAAGCAGTTATTGTAGCATCCTCCGGCGCAAGCATACACCTGTGCATTCACAAGCACTCCATTAGCCAGGATGACCACCAGAGCCACCACACCCACCACCACACCACCGTTGATCCTCCTCTCCATAACTAAATTTGGTCTCTGCAGAAACAATCACCTGTTTTTATCAACTGAAAAAGGTCACTCTGTTGTCTGTAGTATGTACACAGATGGAAAGGACCAACTACTTTTGTGGTCATTAAATCATACATTTATGATTAGGTTAGAGGTTCTAGCTCTTTGTTACACTGGGTAAACCAGCTTTTATCGCAACTGCTGTGGAATATGACATAGAAAAACTTTTTAGTTCAAGAAAAAGGGATAAATTTCTTTGACAAAATACCCCAGTGCATTCTGTCCAGACAGTAACTCCTACATATCTTTACATGACAAACCAGGAAATCAGTCAAGTCCAGTTTCTTATATAGAAAACAGGATTGGACAGCATATTGAATGACTGGGACATGAACGTCACAGTTTAATTCAGGTCCTAATGGTAGATGAAATATTTAATTCTTCATCATACATCTTTGCACTATTACCATACATGGCATCATCCTACAAACTAGACTATAGCAAGAGTAATACAGAAGCGCTCGCTGACTGATAGAAAAGTAACTGAGATGCGACTAACGCCCCATCTATTTTATACCATGACTTCACAATACAAACTTTTCAGAGATAATGTATTCGGATGCAAGGGAAAATTATAACGTCAAGCATACTGCATTGCATATCCACTGTCTTCAATGTAGCTGGTGATCGCCATGTTTGGGTGTGATAAGAATGCGTGCAACCTCTGGCTTAGCCATTATCCAAATGGATTTCCTCCTTTTGATGCCGAAGTATTGGGAGAAGCAGGAAAGTAATAACTTCCTCTTGCTTGTTGAATTGAGTTGAGTGATGCAAATGCTTCTTCTGACCTTTTGAAGTCTGCATTTCCTTGTGGCCTGTAAGAAAAGTATGCATTTTTAAGTGCCAAGATTCGTTAGTCAATTTTTGAACTTTTTACGAAGAGAAAAACCAAAAGAGATCATTAATGGCCACAACACAACAAATATAAGGACCATAAGGCAGGTAAACCATTAATTTCCTCTTCCTCCCAACTAATATCTAGAGAATTCTAAAACTAAGTACCTGGTAGGTGGCATGTTATTAGGTAGCTGGCCTATGTAAGCTCCCGGAACTGAACAATCAGAGGAGGGTACAACAAATGGTCATTAACACATGAAAAATATGGAATATTTCAAGGGAGAAATAAAAGTTATAGCTGTTTCTCTATTTTCGTTTATTAACTTTTACCTTGGGGCATGTTCATGATCCCATAATGGGGCAAATGAGAAACCAACGACGTTGCATGAGGTGATGGCTGAGGAACTAATGCTGCGGAAACCGGCATGTTTGGCAGAGCTCCTTGCAACAATGGCATTGAGTGAAACTAAAAAGAAATACCGAAAGAGCAAAAAGTGTGAGTTAAATAAGCATGACTGCCACTTTTGAATGATCCAAATATTGATACATTCGAGCGTTTGATTGATAACTTTCGATGCATGCTTACATTTGCTGGTTGAACTTGGAATCTGTCATCACCAATGTCAAATGGATTTCTTGGCCTTGAAGGATTTGGAAAAGTAGCTACAGGCTGTAATGCAAAGAGGACACTGTTTAGTGTTTAGATCAATACCATTCCATTATCCTTCACTTTGCAGACTAATTAAGCAATGAATTCCTTTCTAATGTACCATACCATTGCAGGATGTTGGAAATGCATGCCGTATTGCCAACCAGCAACCACAGGCGTGAATGCATTGCAATGTGACGTGAAAAGGTCCTGCATAACATAGTCCAAAGACGTAAGAAATTTCAGGGTAAAAATCATAGGATTGGGAAAGATAAAGATTAGGAAACATAACTACCTGAGGAAGTTCCTTTCTTGCAATAGTTTTCGACTCATCTCTTGAACAGACAGCTTGTGATGACTGCTCAAGTGGAACAGTTTTAACCAGTCTTTGATCATTCGATGTGAATGAGTTATTCAACTGCTGCATCATCGAAGAAGAAATCATTACCAAAGGACTTCTTCATTTATAATTGTAGTATCCCATTCATACAATCTCAATTCTTCTCACCTGATTGTGAAAATCTTGGACAGATAGAGCACCATGTGGAGCATTACAACCACCATTCCCAACAGGAGATGCAAAAGTCTGCTGGCTTTGCTGCTCTGAAGACAGCTTCCGTATCCAGTCCATTTGCGTGTTAGGATCTTGGTTACTGCTATGCATCAGTCGGTCACCATTCTCTGTAGCTGTATTAGTAAGAGCTCTAGGGCTACTAGAAACATCCGGTTCTTTTATTGTCTCGCTATCAGTAGCTTCAAAACAGTTTGGTTGAGCCACAGTTGCACTTGCCGACATTTGAGATGTACTATCTGAAGATGTAACAGGATTTGACCAGTCCAATAACAAAAGCTCTACAGCATTCATATTCGGAGGATTAGCAGCTGTTTGAGGCATGGAAGGCACAACCGAGCTGCTTTCATTGTTGGCATCTGGAGCTGTTACCTTTGCATGAGCCTCTGCTTTATTTCGAGAGGGCTCAGGGGTCGTATCAGAATCTATCAAGCTACTTGGTTTTACGGTCTTATCTTGCTCTCGTTTCACACCAGGTAGTGCTGGAAGAGAGCCATCGCCTGTTTTCTGTCACCACATGTTAACAGGATGTCATATCTTCCCACCTCAGCTTCAATAAAGGCATAACATTGTGTCTCGATCTCTAAAAACTATCGAATTGTTAATTAATGCACTCACCTGACCTGTAGCAGAGCCATCAGCGTTTTTGTCATTGTTAGATTTGGGAGATTCGCCAACTTTTAACGCCGTAGCTTTCTCGCCTAAAAGCTCATTGACAGGTACTGCAGGTAGATGTGTCGGTGTACCCCTATGAGAAGCCGGGGAACTGCTCCCTGATCTAGGCTTACTTGAGCTCCTTTCGTAGCGCTTCACACTTCCATCTTCTCGGAACCTGTCATCGACTATCTCAAAACAAATAGTGCTACGACCCCTTTGGCTACCAGCTGATTTTGGAGTTCCTTGAATGCTCCTGGCACTTCTTTCCTCGAAGATATTTTTGATATCCATTTCCCTGTCCCTTGTTGTGGAGGATTCCTTGTCCCTAATACTGCTACTAATTCTATCAAAAGAAAGCCTCCTCAGAAAGTCGTTCCTCACACTCCTACTGGAATGCTCATTATAACTATCCCTCGAGTCCTGTAAGAAGAAACCAAATTCAACCGAAGCTCATACGTGGATAATAACACAGCACGGAGTAAGGTTGAGCGCGTAAACAAGGCTTACCGGCTCATGAATCATTGACAGAATATTGGAATTATTGATGCCAGCATACCGCCTATCTACGTACACGAATTTGATAAATTCTCGAAGCCTATGGAGATCAGTGGTGTCGGGGAGAGTGTTGCGCTGCGGATCCCAAGCTTTGAAATAGATTTCCCTGGCTCTCTAAAACAACATATATCGGGATATGGGGACAAGTGAAGCATAAAGCTTTGGTTTTCGCAATTCAATGAAATGACAAAAATGTATGTATGTATGTATGTATGTATATGGTAAGTCCTGACCTCATTTCCCCCAGCTTGCAGAGCTGTGATTTCTTCATGATTGAACTTGGCCATGGACACTGACTTGACACGGTGCGAGAATTCGCGACTATAAACATTGAGGCGATTGAACAGTAAATAATAAGTATGGTGGAAATTGGAATGCAGCATAATACATATACATATTGATTGTCTGTAGACTTACTGCAGGCCGCTGCAGGTGATGCAGACGAATGTGGAGAAGGTGGTGCACACATACTGAGGACCCTGATGATTACATGATAAGGGTTCTTTGAGATTGAGCCATAAAAATGAGAAATTAGAAATTACAAGAAAAAGAGACTACTGACGGGGGTGTTGCAGTTGATGCATGTTCGATTTGGAGGCAGCTTGAGAAGAGAATGAATGATGAATTGGGTGTCATCCTTGTTGAGTCGAGGCATCTACGAAATTGGATGAGAATGTATGAAGGAAATTGCAGGATTGAAGCATTGAAGCATGGAGAGGTTGGAAATTTAGGGATGGCGTTGATGGTGGGTGTATGGACAAGGTCGCAAGCTCACAAGGACACGCAGCCAAGAGGGATTGTTGCCGCTTTTTCCGCCTGCTCCTCTTTTTCTCCCTTTCGTTTTTAGGCGATACTCCTAATAATTACACTATTATCTATTAATCTATTATGGTCTATGGATCCAGCTTCCGAAAGCTCCAAAAACCACTGCCCTTCGGGTCCCCAATTTGATGGATTAAATTAGGGAAGCATCAATTTTCAACAATTAGATGATAAGATTCAACAGGCCCAACTTATTTCCACAATTACCATTTTATTTCGACTACAGACGTCGGAAGGAGGTTACACAATCCAAAAACAATCAACATTCGGAAGATGCATGACATGTGATAGAAAGAAAGGATTTCGTGATTGGGATTTATTTTTTTTATCAACTAAAGAAAATAATAATAATTAGTGTATTAAACATTATGTGAATTGAATGATATTAAAAAAAAACATTTACATGATAGATTAACATTGATAAAAATATGTGATATTATCTTAATACTTTATTCATTATAAGATAAAATACATTATTTATTACGGGAGTCGAATCGGATTTGGGTTGTCAGATGTTCACCACTATTTTTGTCTTCATATTCCTCATTGGGTTTTCACCTAGACCACAAGGTAGTGGTTCACATAAGAATATAAATTTGTCAACATTTATTGATAACTAATGTAAATCATTATATAGAAATGAAATTATAACATATTACTTCATAGAGCCCAGTTATTTTGGAAAGTATATACTATTAATGTATCAATGCAATGATTAAATTTAAAATGAATAAATAAAAATTAAAAAAATCAACATGAATTGAGACTACAATTTGGCAATCTCTCCCCTCAAAGCCTCAACACGAAGACTCGAAGAGCATTTGTCTTAACCTGGAGTATCTAGAAAGGGAGTAGTATTTGATCATGGACACGGAAATGCTCTCCATCGAGATGGGTGGCGAACCCCATGACACAGGCCAGCCACCAACGGCTACGGGGGGCCATAGGCACGACAAGGTGGAGGACCACATAATGAGGGATGAAGGAGCAGATGGTGAACGGATCACTGGGAACAGAGTGCAAGCGGGGGCCTCCTTCGGGGACAAACTCATTGATGGGGCTAGGCGTGGTGACGGGAGAATACAGACACTAACGCAGGAGGAAGAATTGAGGATCATGGAGGGTGACATCACTAAAACGGTGGAACAAGGGATTCCAACCATGAATGTGTCGGAGAGGCTTCTTGAACTGATGAGGAAACATATGGAGCAAATGGTGATTGTGAAGATGTTGGGGAGAAGGATTACAGCTAACACCCTTTTCAATCGACTGCATGAGTTATGGGCACCAACCAGTACCCTGGAAGTTCTGGAACTCGACAATGGATATTTTGAAGTTAAATGCCCGTCGGTGGAGGAATGCAACAACATCCTAGCCGGCGGCCCATACATTATTTTTGGACAGACGCTCTCAGTCCAACCATGGACAACCCAATTCTCCACATCAGACCCTTACCCGACAACGGTGGTAACATGGATCCATCTTCCAGGACTTCAAACGATGTGGTACCAACGTTGTTTGATGGAAGAAATTGGAGGAATGTTGGGGAAAGTCCTGCGAATTGACCTTACTACTGAGATGAAGGAAAATGCACGATTTGCCCGGATGGCAGTGGCTGTGGATCTTAGTAAACCACTAGTATCAAAGATTAAACTCCAAGACCGGGTTCAACGTGTTGTCTATGAAAATTTACCATATATATGTTTCCATTGTGGTAGGTATGGGCACATCAAGGAAGCTTGTCCGGAGACACGCGTTAGGCATCAGGAAGGGGAGGGGCATGAAATGACGACGGCTGCAACGCCGTCCATCTCGCAGAAGGTGGTAGAGGAACCCTACGGTGAGTGGATGACGGTGACCCGGAAATCTAGGAAGAACCCAAGGAAAGTGGATCAGATTCTGGGAAATCAAGGAGAAGGATCGAGATTCCGCGTGCTGGAAAAGGGAATGAGGATTCAAGGGGGAAAACCTCAAGAGAGAAGAGATGGAAACTCCAAGATTTCTGCAATTAATAAGGGAAAGAACCAGCCCGGAATAGCAACGATAAGTGCTAGGGAGGAAGGGCAAGGGGTACATGATGGCACTGGAAGCCCAATAAGGCCCAATCCACTCTTTGAAGATGAGACAAATGATGACATTGGGTCGAGTATGCTCAGTGAGGGGGAGATACATGGTGATGGGCTTAACGAGGCTGACCCACAAAAAGGAATGGGGCCACCCTTTGACCCAGTTGCGCAAGGCCAACAGGAACAGGAACAGGAACATGGGCCATCAAACCCGAGGACCAGGAAGTCCCCAAGTAGGGGGCAAAGCAATATTGAGTATCAGACGATTTCTCACCCCCTCCCCAATTCCACACCGCCGTCGTCGTCCACAAGGAAGAATACCCAAAGGAAATGCAAGGAGAACTGGCAGTGAAGCAACACGGCAAGAAAGGACTTCCGGTCCGAAAACCCCTAATCAAACTATACCCCCCAAGAAACATGAAACAGTCAACGATGGGGGTTAACGACAAAGGGCGAAAATTAAAACAATCGGCTGGAGCGAGAGTACCGGTAGCCAAAGCGATGAGGCTCCTTGCAGCAGACATCGCCAGCCAGATGCGATACACACCGATGGAAATGGTGTTGGATGATAGGCAGGTAGACTTGACAAAAGATGATCCGGATCCGTGCACGGAGGTATGAAGCGAGAAGGTCTGTGTCAAAATCTGTTTTAATGATGTTTAAAGCTTTTGTTTGGAATGCACAGGGATACGGCCATCCCCGATTTGCTAGATTCTTGAAGGAGTATACCGGGGAAAGTAAACCTGATATCGTCGCCATCCTTGAAACCCGAATCAATGATGGAAGAGTTGATAAAGTGATTGCGAGTCTTGGATACCGATGGTCTCATCGAGTTGAAGCACGGGGATTTGCAGGGGGAATATGGCTTATGTGGGGTGAAACTATTGAAGTGGAAATCATTTGGAACCACAACTAGCTTGTTCACTTGCGTGTTTCCATTCCCAACATTGGTAAATCTCTGTTCCTAACAGTAGTGTATGGAAGCCCTCAGTCATGTATGAGAACCCGTCTATGGGAACAACTTCGTGATATCGCGGATACAATGACAGGACCATGGGCTATTGGGGGTGACTTCAATGCCGTCTTGCACTCACACGAGAAACAAGGGGAAGTCCTGGCCAGCCAAGGATGTCGGCATTTTAATGATTTCATGTTCGACTGTTACTTTAGGGACATGGGATTTGTTGGTCCTAAGTTCACTTGGCAAAGAGCGGGAGTTATAGAGAGGCTAGATAGGTTTGTTTGTAATGAAAAATGGGATGAGCTCTTTCCAGAAACTTGGGTTCTTCACCTCCCCAGACTGAAATCAGACCACCGCCCTCTATTACTTGACACCGAGAGGCAAGACAGACAGGGCATGATGAAGCCCTTCCATTTCTTCTCGGGATGGCTCCAGCATGAAACATTTGAAGACCTTGTGCTTGCAAATTGGAGGAGTGGGCATGTCTTTATGGATACACTGTCAAAGCTGACCATGGCCATCCATGGATGGAATAAGGTGATCTTTGGAAACATTAAGTAGAGGAAGGCCAAATTGATGGATAAGCTGGGTAGAATATAGTGTACAATGGCTAAGAACATGAACGAGAGGATTGGGGAGATTGAAGCGAAAGTCCAAATGGAGCTGGAAGAAATCCTTGACCACGAGGAACTACTCTGGAAACAGAAATCAAGGTGTGAGTGGATTGGAGGAGAGGATTGCAACACAAAATACTATCACAGTCGGACAATGGAAAGAATGCAGCATAATAGGATCAGGGCGCTTAAGATCCAGGATGAGTGGTGCTACAACGAAGATGAGCTTAAAAGTGAAGCGGTGGAATTCTTTAAAATCCTGTACTCGGATAACGAACACGTTTTTGGCTTGTATCCAGTCAGACGGATGTTCCCAGCTATGGAACCAGATATCTGTCAGATGTTAGAAAGCAAAGTTTTGGAAGAGGAAGTGCGGAAAGCACTGTTCGAGATGCACCCACTGAAAGCTCCAAGGATAGATGGATTTCATGCTCAGTTCTTCCAAAAGATGTGGCCGATTGTGGGAAATGATTTATGCAAACTGGTGTCTGATGTACTCGATGGGAAAGGGTTCGACCCGAGGCTGAACAAAACCCTTCTTATCCTGATCCCGAAGGTGGAGGGGCCTGAATCATACGCCAAATTTCGTCCCATTAACCTTTGTACGATGATTTATAAAGTAATCACCAAAACATTGGTTAATCGCCTTAAAGTGGTGATGCCAAAATTGATTACTGAGAACCAAACTAGCTTTATAGCCAGGCGGAGTATCACGGATAACATCATTATTGCCCAGGAAGCTCTGCACACAATGAGGACTCGTAAAGGGCGGCATAAGTGGATGGCCATTAAAGTCGATCTTGAAAATGCCTATGACCGAGTACGCTGGGACTTTCTTGAAGACTCACTATTGGATGCTGGCATTCCCCGGAAGATGTCAGAAGCTATAATGGGATGTGTACGCACCACATTGATGCAGGTATTATGGAATGGCAGCTTCACTGAGGCATTCCAGCCGACGAGGGGAGTGAGACAGGGTGACCCTATATCACCCTATATTTTCGTGGTTTTGGGAATGGAACGACTCAACCATAGTATTGCGAAAGCAGTGGAGGAAACAAGGTGGCGGCCCTTCAGATTTGGACGAGCAGGTCCAGCCCTCTCCCACATTTTCTTTGCGGATGACCTCGTGTTGTTTTGCGATGCAAGTGAGGAACAAGCAGTGGAGGTAAAAACGATCCTCGAACAATTCTGCTACTGCTCCGGGCATAAAATAAGCAACAGTAAGACGCAAGTTTTCTTCTCGAAGAACACGGGAGAAGAGACGGCCAAGGTAGTCAGTGAGAGGCTAGGGTTCACGAGAGTCGACAACCTTGGCAAATACCTAGGGGTGCCCTTACTGCACGGGAGGGTGACCAAGGACCTCTACAGATTTATAATGGAGAAGGTGAAGAACAAACTTAATGGCTGGGATGCTAGACGACTGTCTATGGCCGGGCGTGTCACACTCGCCCAATCGGTAATTCTTGCCATCCCGAATTATTTTATGCAGTCAACGTTGCTACCTAAAGGTGTTTGTGACGAAGTCGAAAAACTTGCCCGAAACTTTGTCTGGGGATCGTCGGAATCAGGGAGGAGAGCGGCCCTTGTTAAATGGCCAACAATTTGCCAACCGAAAAGCCGTGGGGGACTGGGATTTAGGAACCTGTTTATGCAAAACAAATCCTTCATGATCAAGCTTGGAGCTGCATTGTTCACGAACCTAAACAAACTCTAGGTTAAGATCCTGCGTTATAAATATAAGATCCAGGAGCAGCTCCCTATTGACATCAAGCGTGCACAATGCTCCCACCTCTGGAGATCACTTAGCAGTGTGTGGTCGGACTTGCGAGACAACATTTGCTGGAAGGTGGGGAAAGGGGAAACGATTAGATTCTGGGAGGACAACTGGGTTCCAGGAGTTGGTATACTGAAACATCACAACAAAGCTCCAAATGAAGCGCGACCGGATATGCGAGTGATCAAAGCCCTTAGCTGGAATGGACAGTAGGATTGGGCTCGTCTCCACAGGTGGTTTGACGAAGAAACGGTTAAACGTATAGCAACCATTCCCCACCACGCACCGGGGCGACAGCCGACCGAATTGGCTGGCATTATAAAGGGGATGGGAAGTTCAGAGTAGCAGACAGTTACCACATCCTCCAACATGGGAACTGGGACGATGAATCAAAGAAGTGGAACTTGGTTTGGAAATACCCTGGTCCCCAGAGAATTAGACACTTCCTTTGGATGGTACTGAGAAAATGTCTTCTTACCAACAAAGAGCGTTGCCGGAGACACATGGCTGGATCGGCAGCTTGTAGCTTATGTGGCGAAGGAGAGGAGGACATTCGTCATGCAATCCGTGACTGCACAATGCCAAAAAATTTCTAGAGGATAACGGTACCACCCCAATTCCAACACAATGTCTTCGATATGGACATACATGAGTGGATTGAAGCTAACATCCTCAATACGATAGGAATTGACAAGGAGCCACTGGAATGGCCGATCTTGTTTGGGGCTGCTGTTTGGAAGCTATGGGAGGCTAGAAATGTTGCTATTTTTCAAGGAGGAAGACCCAACGAGCAAGGGATGCTGATACAATGCACAGCCTGGACTCGCTACATCCAAGCGGCCATTGTAAATAGGCAGCAACGCACTGGTGGTGATGGCCAAGATACGAAATGGAAGCCACCCCCCTTTGGATGGGTCAAGATCAATACGAATGGAGCAGTGGGAGTGAATGGAATGTGGGCGAGTGCTGGAGGTGTCGCTAGAAACCAGTTTGGACATTGGATTTTTGGATTTTATAAATCGATTGGACACTGCACTCCTTTAACTGCAGAACTGTGGGCAATAGAAACGGCTCTGGAGATAGCGGAAAGAAGAGGACTGCGGTTTGTGATCATTGAAAGTGACTCAAAGCAAGCGCTCAAGCTACTGGGAAACAATCACGAGAGTGACCATCAGCAAGGGTTGCCCGAACGCATCCTGGACAGGAAGAAGAATTTTCAAGAAGTTTTGTTTTGGTACACGCCAAAAGAGCGGAACACGACGGCCGACGCTATGGCAAAACTAATGACATCAATGTCACATGAGGTGAAAGAATTCACACAAGTGCCTGCCTCACTCCAGGACAAACTGGTGGAAGAATATCTCTCTACTTGTAACTAGTTAGGCTTGGTCTCTCCTCCCCCAAAAAAAGAAAGGGAGTAGTATTTTAACAAGGGCAAATCTCTCTCTATATATAGAGTATCAACTAAGTGTATTTTTAAGCCCTTAAATTAATAATTTAATACTTAATTTATTAGGTAGAATTTAATAACAAAATTTAAAATTAAATTAAAATTAAAATAATTAATTTTAATTTATTATATTAAGTTACAATTAACTTTTAATATAACTTTTGTTGTCATAATTATTCATTTTAAATTATAAATTAAG
>MAYD01760238.1:0-17255 GCA_001909325.1 Ruellia speciosa
GTTTTAGCGATATAAATGGGGCATAAATTCTACCTAGGCTTGAACCCCTTTATAATCTGTAATTTGGCATTTTTTTATGACTTGTGTAATATGTTGGAATTGGTGAATCACTTGCCTTAGTATAACTTAGTGTTATGCATGGATATGTCGACATCGGTTGGGAGTTGGGGTGCCATTCCTTAGAATCTTTGTGCACGCGTTATAACTTCATATTGAGTTGTGTGATCCTATGACTTGTTCTAGTATTGTTGATCTTGTGATTCGATTGTGGTGATTGTGATCTTGTGGGTTCAGTATTCTTGTGTGACGGTAGATAGAGAGCCCCCGTGGAGGGCAGGCTAATGTGCCTCCCAAATGCCCCGGTGGAACGGGAAGGGTCTTGAGCGGGCCGCTAACGAGCTTCATTATTGTTTAGTCGCTCGATAGGCATCTTCTGTGACGCATTATAGGTGGACGGTAGGACTCACGCATCACGTCCATCGCTTTTCATTCTTTTACAAATGTTAACCGAACGTCTGTTGTGGGACAGGTGAGTTAGTTAACGGTGTTGCTTTCTTTACTGCTTCCAGTGCCTTTTCCTTTATTGCCTGTATATTATTATGTGGTGGCTGTACGCGGGGGATCCCTTGCTCAGCGGTGGCTGACCCCCGTGTGTTATTATTTCAGGTACGAATGTTGAGCATGACGGGTCAGGTTGAGAGCATCGTAGTTAGGCAGTTGTTTACGTTTCCGCTGTTGGTGTGTAATGAGACTACTTGTCTGGGATCTTAGTTTATTTCCGCTATTAGGCGGTGATCGTGTGACGTACTCTGATTTACGCTTCCTTTGGTTTGTACTTAACTATGTGATTCCGGCATGACTCTATCTGTTATCGTTTTCCCTTAATCGAATTTACCTAATGTCAGAATTTGGAACCCTCTGTGCTTGTTTGCTATGTGATTTTTTTACCTGCCTTGTGTTGGTGAGCCTAAATTACTTGGCCACGAGTCTAGGTTAGTCAATACGTCGTGGCGCATCCACCGTGCAACGTGGGGGCGTTACAGATCTTCCAGGCAAATCATGGCAACTGAGTCCGTGAAAACCCCCTGCCATACCAGTGCTCAGCAAGCAGCTCCTTCCTAGACACCCCCCATAACCTCCATGTAGGCCGTCTACAGCTCCTGGGTACTAGGGTCGTCGCAGATCATTCGGCGCTCCACTGGCACACGCAATATGCATTACACATTATGCAACATGATGGTCATCTCACCGAATGGCATGTGGAATGAGTTTGAATCGAGTTGCTACCACTCGACGATTGCACATACCAATGGATGATCGAAGTGGCTGAACATGGTGGACAGGAGGTACGCCAACCTCCTTCTGTCAACCATTTGCTGTGCTTCTTCCGGCATCCTCCGGTAGGCCTCTCCCAGCCTCTGACGGACACCGCATATATTTTGGCACTTCCCATCTTGTCCACCCACATGCAAGAGGCGATGTGTTCAAGGAAACTTAAAATCACTAAACCATCATCAGAGCCACCGGGCACTAGCTAACGGACAACCCAATTCTTATCACCAGCGATCCTGGACTTTTTGCTGGTTACTGAAATTATAGTATAATAACATCTATTAAGATATTGAAACCTAATACTTAGAACATATCAAGAAATAAATAGGCAATTTTTTTTACTTGATGTGGATCCCGTGCTCACGAATTGCCCACCTCTATCCTGCCTGACCATCTGGGGCGGAGTTATCTGAGTACTCCTAATCCATCATTGCATAATGAGGCTGGTCCGACAGCCTAGCCCACACGTTCCTTCGCTTCGTGACAGACTACTCGTCCTTAGCCGCAAGCTTTTGTTGCCTCTCAGCATCCTGCCCATAGACAGAGGATCCATATCACATCTTCTCGTGGGTCGCACACCCCAGTACTCACCAGATCCCTCCTCATCTCCTGCAATTATTCACAATTACTATTAATAATAATAACATTTGCATAAACTAAAATTTAAGTAAAATTTAACTAACATCAAACTAAATTTATAATTTACAAACTTAATTGGAAAGAAGTATGCACATTTAATGAAACTTAATTTTAATGAAAAATAAAAAAAATAAATAGGGCATTATTTTTAAAATTTAAAAAGGGGGGCGCCCCCGCTATGCGCTTCGGTCTTGGCCGAGGCACCCTTTGCACGCACCGATAAGGCTTTTCGCCTCCAGGGTGTTTTCGTTTATTTTTTGACAAAAATAATACTAATCATATAAATATTATTTTTTAAGTTTAAGATATATAAAATAATTAAATTAAATATTATTAAAATAATAAAAAAATTATATTGAATTCGGAGTATATTATGAAGCTCGAATTTAAAAAAAATGAAGACATACTCCGGATGTGAGCCACAGCCCACTACGAGTCTACGACAGTATACGAGCCTCAGGCCTCAAGCCTCAGCCCTGATATTTCTTTCCGCTCGTCTCTCTCTCAAAATTCATCTGCACTACCATTAATAATCTGGTTCATCCCAACATCCTACACCTACAGCCCATTATTCGAATCCACCGCCATCGACAACCACTGCCCCCAACTCCTCAGCCTCACACTATTTCAGGAAATCTCCTTTCCGAGATCTAATTCAACTTCGAATCCCTATTTTACAATTAAACAGAAAAGGGAAACGGGGAACAATTTCAGATCTTGTGGGATTTTCTTCCTTGAGATCCGGCATACGCATACCTCTTTGCCCTTCGCAACGAAGCCATGTCGCCTTCCTTTCGCCTCTTCTTCGTCTCCTTCCTCTTCTTCGCGTTTCTCGTCTCTTCAGGTTTCGCCAAGGTGAGTGGTGACTCGCTGCCCTACGCATTCATTCACTCATTCTCTCTAGAGTCTAGATCTTATCTCAATCATTGTTTTTTTCTTTTTCCTTCTCCTCCGTGCCTATTTTGTTGTGCATTTGTTGACTACTGTTGTTGCTGCCGTCTGCAAATGAGCGTCCTTGTTTTTGCAATAGATGATGCGAATGGAATAATAAGGTTTTGTTATTTATTTTTGGAATTCTCTCTTGCCTCTTTTATTTTCGTGTCACTGAATTACGCAGTGTTCCCGAACAAGTTAAAAAAAATCCCATTTTAGTTCATGATTCCAATGAATTGACCAGTAAGTTAAGGGATTTGAAGGATTGAACGTCTATGCTTGATGCTTAAAACTGATAGCTCTCCTTTCACAATTTCCACGTGTGATTGCAGCATTTCGGTATTTATAAAGCATCTTTCCATGAACATAAAATATCTGCGCATTGCACTGGTTGTCCAGTGCCCAGTTATATGCGTGCTTCATCCAAAAGAAAAGGAAGATCAGTTTAGAACGTTAGATAGCTTGGCTCAAGATCTCTACTTTGCATGTTAAACTTAGCTCTAAGTTCTAAGATATTTCCAGTTCATTGCTTGTTTGATGCCTTTTTAATTTATGGTCATGCATTGCTTAATCTGCAGTATAAACCTGGCGATCCTGTCATTCTATGGGTAAACAAGGTTGGTCCATACAACAATCCACAAGAAACCTACAACTATTACAGCCTCCCTTTTTGCCACCCATCTGGCAAAGCTTCTCACAAGTGGGGTGGGCTTGGTGAGGTTCTTGGTGGAAACGAGCTCATCGATAGCCAAATCGAGATCATATTTAAGAGTAATATCTAATTTCTGCATTTGCTCAAGTCAAATGCTGATTTTGACAACCTTATTTACTATGTGTGGGATACATTTTGTGCAGGTGATGTGCAGAAAGCTAAACTTTGTGAAATTGAACTAGATGCTGCTAAGGCTAAACAATTTAAGGATGCAATTGACAATTCATACTGGTTTGAACTTTTTATGGGTATGTCTGTCACGATTTTTGTTCTTAGACTTTGCTGAGTAAGCTGTTAGGATTTTATAAAGAAATATAACTCTGACACCCTCTTACTTCTGTTGGTCCTATTTTGTCTTGGACTTCTTGTGATCAGACGATCTGCCTTTATGGGGTATGTTTCCATAACTGAATCTAATACTAACTTCCAGGCACCAAAATGTATTAAACAACGATGACAATGTTAATCGATTTGTGAAGGGTTTGTTGGTGAGGTTGTTCCGGACAGA
This sequence comes from Ruellia speciosa, assembly GCA_001909325.1. Lineage (NCBI taxonomy): Eukaryota > Viridiplantae > Streptophyta > Magnoliopsida > Lamiales > Acanthaceae > Ruellia > Ruellia speciosa. Next base: position 4,125 of record MAYD01760238.1, read on the forward strand.
GACCATGATAATAAGCATGTGCTTTGGACACACAAGAATCTTGTCATTAACTACAATGGCGACCAGGTTGGCTTTATGAAGATGATCTATTCATCCATCTTTACTGTCACATGTAAGAATATATTTTTCGTCATCTGATAATGTGTTCTTGCAGATTATTCATGTTAATCTCACTCAAGAAAATCCTAAACCACTTGACGAGGGCCGAGTATTGGACATGACTTACTCTGTCAAATGGGTTCCCACTAATATTACTTATGCACGGCGTTTTGATGTTTACTTGGATTATCCATTTTTTGAGCACCAGGTGTGCATTGGTTAATATTGCATTGTTCTCGTTTCTTTTTTTTTTGTTAAAAGATATTGAGGTGGTGCAAAAATTGTACTTGCCACTGCACTTGGAGGCAATGGGGTTTTTGATTTTTCATTTCACTTCAGATGTTTCTCTCCATAGACTATTGGCAGTGAGCAGTGGATACCTCAAGCAGTTCCTGATGTGCTTTGACTATTTGATATGTAGTTATTTTTCTTGAATGGCTCATCAACACCTTTTCATTTTGCAGATCCACTGGTTTTCAGTATTTAATTCTTTCATGATGGTAATTTTCCTCACTGGTCTGGTATCCATGATATTAATGCGCACCCTTCGCAATGACTATGCAAAATATGCCCGGGAGGATGATGATCTAGAAACTCTGGTAATTCCTTTACTTTTATATATGTTATCATTCTAGCACACTAATGCATTTATTATGATAGTTTCTGCGTGCACCTTGAAGTTTATAATTATGGAATGTGTGAGGCGTTTGTCCTAGTGGTTTACTCGTGCTATGAAAGCTTGCTTATAATGAGCTTTTCATCTCAGGAACGAGATGTCAGTGAAGAGACTGGCTGGAAACTTGTTCATGGTGATGTGTTTCGGCCACCGCAAAATTTGGCGCTACTATCAGCTGTCGTTGGTACTGGTGCTCAGCTAGCAACACTTGTTCTCCTTGTCATCATTTTAGCAATTATTGGAATGTTGTACATAGGGTATGTCAGAACCACTTCAATTTCTCGGTTTTTTTATGTTGTGAAATGATTTTGCAGTTTGACAGTCTTTTAAGTCCAAATTAATTCTTCCAATGTGACTTTTGCATGGGGTACTTTTTTCTCAAATGGGTGAGGTTGGAGATCTGAACACCAGACCTCCTACTCTAATACCTCACCTAGAACGGTTTTTACTTGTTCGAGAATAACATTTAACTCAAAAAATGAAAGCTTAATAACAATTTAGTCATTAAACCTTTCATCGGAATTAAATTCTGTTCAATAACTTAATGTGGTACCAAAATAATCCCTATGGTTATCTAATAGGCATATATAAAAATCAGTTTGCTTTTCTGCTTTACAGAAGTCGTACAATAAATTCAGTTCTAGTTTATTGTATTCATTGAGTGATTTAACCCAATTTTGTAGATTTCTACGTTGCCTGGTGGAAATTCTACTCGACTTTTTTAGAAGAAAACCTGAGCTTGTGATGTAATCTATATATTTACTCTTGAGATTTTCATGCAAATAATGTGCCTTTTAAGCGTATTCTGAGTGAGATTTTTATGTTCTTTTTTTACAATCTGATGTCCATCTGTTACGAGGGCGTGCTCCTAGTTCTACAGCACCATGTATTCTATATGATGCTTCATTTCATTTTTTTCTTAACTATCTACATATATGCTGTGTTTTATATGAATCAGGAGAGGAGCAATTGCCACTACCTTCATCATATGCTATGCGTTTACCTCATTCATTGCTGGTTATGTGAGTGGTGGCATGTATTCCCGCAATGGGGGTATGTCTCATATAAGTTCTCCCCCTTGTCTCATTTGTTACTTGTTTTTTTGCTTGTATTAAACACAGACCATTGTATCCCTTTCATGTGCTTTTCTTCCCTCTTGCCAGGTAAAAATTGGATAAAATCCATGATCCTAACGGCATCACTTTTTCCTTTCTTGTGCTTTGGTATTGGCTTCATCTTAAACACAATTGCCATATTTTATGGATCTCTGGCTGCCATCCCCTTTGGCACCATTGTTGTGGTTTTTGTAATATGGGCTTTTATCTCTTTCCCCTTGGCTCTTCTTGGCACTGTTGTTGGAAGAAACTGGAGTGGCACTCCAAACAATCCCTGCCGAGTGAAGACCATCCCTCGTCCAATTCCTGAAAAGAAGTGGTATTTGACTCCGTCTGTTATATCACTCATGGGAGGACTTCTTCCTTTTGGAAGCATTTTTATTGAAATGTATTTTGTATTCACTTCTTTCTGGAATTACAAGGTAATTTCTACTTCATTCCATGTGAGATCTTTTCCTATAACATAAAATTTTTTTTCTCCGGCTCTCCCTTTTGATAGTCTGTGTTAAGACATATTACGTTATATATGAAACATTGATGTTTGGTTGTATTTGTCGAGTGTTCTCCGGTGGTGTTTTTGTTTGACTTTTTTCTAAGTTTGTGTAAAAAAGGCATTTTATGTGGTGTATGACATGTAGGCTCTAGTGCTCCACGTCCAAAATGCTCAAACACCAAAGTGCAGCCAAATATGGTTTCTGTGTTTGTCTTCATCTCTTGCCCATCTCAGGTCATTTGGTGTAATCTGGATTTTGTGCAATATGAACTGCTTTGCTCTAAAAATGGCTGGAAACTGAGCTCCTGGAGAATATTTTCAATTGGAAACTATAATGCTGTATTTGATTTCGTTTTGCGATTATTGTGATATAATGTAGCTTTGTTTTATTTCTCCTTAAGGCATTAAGTTCTAAGGTTTTTGGTCATACTGTAACTTTGTCTCAGCAAGTCTTTTGTTGCATCCTTCACCTCTCTTCTAATGTTTAGCATTCTGAACATTTTTTATTTTATTACATATTAACTGCTAGAACTATTAACTGACCGACGATTTCTCCCCACCCCCTATTATTTCTCTTTGACATTCTCAATTTGTTTTCTTGTTTTCAGGTTTACTATGTTTATGGCTTCATGCTCCTTGTGTTTGTAATTCTGATCATTGTCACCGTCTGTGTGACAATCATGGGGACATATTTCTTGCTGAATGCGGAGAACTATCATTGGCAGTGGACTTCATTTTTCTCTGCTGCTTCTACAGCGCTGTATGTGTACTTGTATTCAATATATTACTATCATGTCAAGACCAAGATGTCAGGTTTCTTCCAGACCAGCTTTTATTTTGGATATACTTTGATGTTCTGTCTTGGTTTGGGAATACTATGTGGTGAGTTACTTAATCTGTGTCCCCCATTTGTATATAATGTTAATGCTTATATACGTCTAATTTTTGTCTTTTGGAAAAATCACTTTCTTGCAAGTTGCTAGTATTTTCTTTTATATCATCTCTAACCTATATAACAAAATTCAGGTGCTGTTGGATATTTGGGGTCGAACTTGTTTGTCAGGAGGATTTACAGAAATATCAAGTGCGACTAGTTCTAGAATACGTGATGCGCTGGATTTGATTTTTTCCATGTTAAGTTATGCCTTTTGGGAGGATGAGGAACGAAGTGCTTTGCAGGGGCATCAAGAGAGAGGGAGAGGAAACTTGATTGTGTCTTTTTGTAGTGCTGGAAATGAATTTACTGAGAGTCATGGAGTGTCGATGGGGAAACACTCCAGTTACATGAAAAATCTTTTTGAGTTATAGCTTGTAAATTTTGCCCTTGTGAAGGCATTTGTTTACTTAATTGCTTTATTAATGTGCTTTTCCATTTTTGTGGAGCTTGGGTTGGGGCAGCATTTGAGAGATTCCTATACGTGAGCATGGAAAAAGCAGCACCGAACCCAACCTAAGCCAGCAGAACCAGATGTGGACTGATTGCTGAATGCATCTGAAGCTTCATGAATCATAATAGTGTGTGTGTGTGTGTGTGTGTGTAGAGTGTAGACCACATAACAGAGATGAATGATGGACTTAGATGTGTGCCCTGGGCCCTGTCATTAAGTGGAGGGCGGGGGGCCCTCTGGCGTTATTATGGCTAACCGGGGTGGTTTCTTGTTGACTTGTGATTCTCTTCTGCTCCTCTTCTCTAGCTCTGCAGGCGGCATGTTAATAACTCCATATTAGTGGTCCGATTACTCCCCATAAAATAATTCTAATCAAATAATTGCTATTTGAAGTTTAATGAGTAGTTAGTTGTATAACAATAGTTAAAATATGTAAATGTTTGTACATTAAGTAAAATATTTTCAACATATTGAATGGTGATGGTGTGGCCGTGTGGCTGTGTGGTGGTGGACTGGTGGTGCTGAAAAGTAACTATTCTGAAGATGAGGTGTAGTTGAGCAATTGCCTGCCGGAGACTACACTCTACACTCTACAGCGCGCTCTCTTTCTTGGCCTAGTTGATCGGTTGACAGTTCTTGAACTCCGTGTCTCTGTGATATGATTAATTATATTAATTACTATCTCTAACTAAAAAAGTATTACAATGAAATTCGGTTCCGAATGTGAAAGCAAAAACTGGGATTTTAGTTGCAGGCGGCACTGCTTCTTAATTGTGAGTTTTGGAAACATTCTGTTTCTGTTCTTGGAAACATTCTCACAGAAACCTGCCATTTACATTCTTTGTTAGGTGGTTACACTAGTCTACAGGCAGATGGCGACACCGCACGGAACCGCAGGAAATGGAACTTAAGGTTTTTGTCAGTCCACTAATAAAAAAATAAAAATAATATAGCAACAAATGAGAGACAGACAGATAAATAGATAGATAGATGTCTGGTGGCCTGGAATCTGGATCCCTTTTCCTTACAACAGGAAGAAGAGATCGAGAATAAACTCTCTTTTCTCTAGTCTCTACTACACGAGTCACCTGACATTCTGACAAATCAACTGGGTTAGATAAGCCATAGCCAATAAGTAAGTACTACTATTACTACTATACTTTCTCAACAAGAAGTAACAGCCGTTGTTTTACCAATTACCACACCCCAGCCCAAGGAGGCACCCAAGAATACATATTTTCATTCCGCAACCAAATACCAATATCAGATTGCCGATGCAACAGTCGCGTGCCTCTGCAACTGGAACCACTGATCTCAATCCAAGTACCGGCGGCGGCCTCTCCAGGTACCGTTCTGCTCCCGCCACTTGGCTGGAAGCTTTACTCGAGTCTGACGACGATCCATCCGACGTCGTTTCGGATGCTCCCAAGTCTCCTCCCAGCCCCGCCCCGCCCCCCACCCACGATGATCAGGATGACGAACGCGACTTAGATCTGGAGTTGTTGGAGTCCACCGGTGCCGGCGGCTTCAGCAATTTTCTCCGCCAGAACAGCTCCCCCGCCGAGTTTTTGTCTCTGCTCAGCAATTCAGATGGCTACTTTTCAAACTTAGGAATACCAGCAAGTTATGACTACGCTTCATCGCCTTCAGCTAAGCGCGCACGCCAGCCCGAGGATTTCGATAAGCTTTCCCCTAAATTCTCATCTTCTTCTACTTCTTTGGTATGTCTGTGTTAGATATCAACTTTAATTTGAATATTGTTCAATGTACGGCATGCCTAAAGTAGAAATTTTACCTGCAGAGCTGTGATATCTGGGCCTTCAACAAATGTCTCACACACATGGCACACCCAAAAAAGAAAAAAATGTTTAAAAAAAACATTTTGAATTACATTCAGAAATCCGAAGTGGTAGCTTAATCAGATTATTAAGTTTTAGCAAATGGTTATTATTTTAGATTCAACTTGTTATATATCTGAAACAAATAATGGGAGAGTTTTGCATTCTAGTTATACTTGACATGGCAAAGCATGTGTAATATTCAAATAGATATGGGTATCTATATCTTTTTGGGGCTCATTTATGAAATCTCACATTTAAATATATGCAGGTGGGTGTACCTAGTGTTTTTTTTTTTTTTTTTATTTTTTTTTTTTTTTTTTTTTTTTTAATGGCATTTGGAGATTATTGGCTCAATGCTTCCTTCCTCATAAAGAAATTTTAATTTATTTATTAATATTTTTCTGGTGAAGAAAGGGGAGAATGGTGGCCAATTACAAGGTGAATATGGTGGTACATTGGAGGCTGATATGGAAAAGCTTTTGGAGGACTCAGTCATGTGCAGGGTTAGAGCAAAACGTGGCTGTGCTACTCATCCTCGCAGCATTGCTGAGAGGGTATTGAAGTTTTTCTTTTTGCCATTTCCACCCATTTGATGACTTGGAATGTTTTTGCAGCATATGCCTGATCATTCGTAAATTGTAGCATTGCAACTAGATTTCATGTCTTCCTATGAGCCCTTTTCTTTCCTTTCTTTTTTATTTATTTGTTTTCCTCTTGATTAGGTGCGAAGAACCAGGATTAGTGACAGGATAAAGAAGCTGCAGGAACTCGTCCCCAATATGGATAAAGTAAATTAATAGCATAAGTCATTCTTACCCCTTTTGGTTATGTGCTTTTATGCCAGTCTTGTTGAATAAATCATGAATGCGTCCCACTTGAATAATCATAACCTTCAATCTATTTTATGCCTATACCTTGACATTTCCGTAATAGAACATACACGGAATGTCCAATGATGGTAAGCTATGTTAGACAAAATCATAATTTTTTTGTCCTTATAGGTCATACATGTGATGGTTGCTCATAAAAAGCTGTTTGACAAAAGCTATGTCTTACTTAACAACTTTTATTCTAAAAGAAAAGAAAGACAAGTGTGGTGTGTTATTGTTACCTTTCGTCAAGTTCTGGCTTGCCAAGAGAGCAACTAGGGCCTTTGTGCAGACCCAAGCCCTTTTATAGGTTTGGGTCTCTTTGGTAAGCCAATACTATTACCCTCTAATAATTTTAGGGCATCTAGGCATGCCTAAAAGTGAAATTCTTGACACGTGAATACAAGAAAGGAAGGACTGAGCTTTTACCTCAGAGGGTTGACCTCGAATGTCCCTTGTCAAAAAATGCGCCTCAATGGTAACACTGAGTCATTGAGATGGCTAAGGACAAGCTTACTCGGCATACCAAATGTCGTCGTGTCACTGTTCATCCTCTTGAGGGGCCTAAAAGGATGTTTGCCGTGAAGTTTGAAAATAGTCAAAGTAAGAGAAAAAGCAACTCAAGGCATGCCCTCGAGATATTGTTCATCTTCAACCACATGAATAGGCTTGACCAAAGCGAGTCTATTATTGAAGAAGCTCTTGGCAATAAACTCATCGAGGCACCAACTCAAGGAGTATGAAGGTACCTAGAGAACACAAGTAGTTGAGGGATGTGATCTCGACAAGAGTTAGGCTTGTTAATTAGCCTCAATGAAGTGCTCCCACCACAAGTCAAATTGTTGAGATTTGTGACAATTCTCATCATTTGAGGCTATGGCGTTGCCCTGCACTTTTTCAACAGTTTTGTAGAAGTTAGTAGAGGTGGGATGAATTGCCATGTGGGAGAACATATGTAAACCCAGTTTTCCTGAATCAAATGCTACCACCACAACCAGTCCGGTCGCCAACTTGATTGGGCTACCGATCGTACCAAATGTTAAGGCTAAAATATCAAGAGATTACCACATCGGAGTACACAACAATTTAGGAAAACTCAGTCTTTTAGATCACGAGCTCTAAATAGGTTTCTAAACTTGCTGCATTTCTAGGCCATCAAATAGTCATTCTAACATTTAATAAAAGATAAGTTCGAGTATTGAAACACATAAATTCCGATGCAAGGGACTCGACAATTTGGTACCGTTGCCACCAGACTGATTTAAATGAAGTTGAAGTGAATAATAAGTAAGATAAAATTAGGAGGGATGAATATAATTAAGTACAGGCCCAAAAATAATCTTGAAACTAACATGATAAAATTATGTCTTCTCTTCTAGAGTTATCGCTCATTTGTTTTTTCTTCCACCAAATGGTATTTTCCCTCGTATGTTTATTTTCACATAAATGTCTGAAGGTGTTGAGATTTAGCCGCCACCAATTTGATGCAGTTTAAGTTTGAAAGCTCTTGAGTTGTGACCACCACCCGTGTTGCATGTGGTTATTTTTCTCTTGTGTGAAGTCTTCTCCTGCCATGGGCGTGGTTTGGCATCTTTGTTGTTGTTGTTGCAAGTTGACCTCTCTCTTATCCGAGTTCAACTTAAGGGGAGTATTGAAAAATTATATTTAGAATAGTATATTTGATATTATTTGTTTTACTATTTTGGATCCCAAAGTTATGATAGGGTAATATTTTAGTTATTATATTATTTTATTTTTTATTTATCATTGTAATAAATGTCCTATTGACCTTTTATCATTGTTTAGTGGAAAACTAGATCTTTTTCTATTCAGTAGCATTCAACATTAGTCTTCTTGCCTTTATACTTCATCACAAATGGGATCATTGAGAGAAACAATAAGCACTTCTGAGGTTGTGCTTGCCATACTTTTTTAGATAACGCCCCCAAATTTATGGGAAGATGTTTCTACAACTCGATTCCTTATTAATTGTATACTATAATCTGTTTTGAATGGTCACCCCCTATCAAATTCTATTTCCCTCTAAACCCTTTATCATCTTGACTTAAAAGATTTTTGGATGTGTATGTTTTGCTTGGGCCTATATGTCTAGAAGTTGGATCCGAGGTGTATCTTTCTAGGATACTCTCGTGAGCGAAAGGGGTTATTAGTGTTATTTGTCCCGGTTTAGTTGTTACCTCGTTTCTGCAAATGTAACTTTCTTTAAAAGTGTCCCTTTACTCTCAAGCATCTAAGTATCCACATTCACCACATTGGTTGATGTACACTATTTCCTCCCGTGAACCATCATCTTATGAGAATGGCCACCTCTCACTTAGTGTATACTTATAAACAGATTGCTCCTGATGAGTACCCGGAGTCTGTACTATCCTCGTCTGAAGATCCCATCCCATTTGATCCCACACCTATTTTCTCATTCAATTCGGATCCTATTCAGTCTTACTTTGACTTGCCAATTGCCCTTTGTAAAGGTACATGACAATGCGCTCATCCCATTCCTTCGTTTGTTTCATATGTTTCATATGATAACTTATCTGATCAATTTTTCTCTTTTGTGTTTGCTCAAGTCGATGAGTATTCTTGAAACTATAAAAGAAACCTTATCTCAACCTGGTTGGCAAGTTGCTATGAGCGAGGAGATAATGTTTAGGCTACAAATCATACGTGGGAATTGGGCAAATGACCAATTGGGGTAAGTGGGTCTTTGAGATTCTCGCCTTTAGGCTCAACTTGTGGCTAAAGTGTATGTGAAGACCTATGGAACAGACCATGATGAAACTTATGTTCGCTTATTGATCCTCTCAGCGGCTACCATAAATGGTCCATGTTTCAATTAGATTTGAAGAATGCAATATTACATGATCTTCATGAAAAAGTTTATATGGAGCAACAACCTAGATTTAGGGGTGACAATGGATACCTGTCCAGTGAGGGCGGACCGCGTTTCTTACCCACCCGTTAGAAAACGAGACGGGTGGCAGGGAAACTTTCCTTTCCCTTGCCTGTCATCCATGCCCCCCCCCCCCAAGTTTTTACTTTGTATTAAATATATATATATATATATATATATATATATATACACTCCCTTTGTTCGCGTATAAATATTGTTTTAGGGAGGAAAAGTAGTTCATAAATAATTGTTGTTACTTTTTCCACTTTTATCAGTAATTATTATTGTCTACTAATAGGAAAAAGTGTTATTTAATAAGGTATTTTATTACTTTTACAATTTGTCTTAATATGCATGAAATTTTCTAAAATGACATTTATATGCAAAGGGTGGGGGTATATTCCTCTGTAGCACAATACTTGCACCACTTTCCACACTCAAAGTGGAGCATATATTGTGGAACATATGGAGTGTATATTACATGTATTTTTTTTACATTTTTAGACTTTAGTATTATTTGACATCATTAATTTTCATTTTTTGATATTATTATAATTCTTTTAGTAAAATTTTATAAATTTAAATTTATAAAAAATTCATTTTTATTTTTATGCTTTAAAAAAGGCCCCTTACTGGCCACCCTTTCCCCCGCTAGGGCGGGTGAGGGTTTGGCAATACCCGCCCCTGCCATCCCTACCTGGATTTGTTGCTTTGCGGGAGTATGGGAAAGGCCGCTCTTGCTTATCCTGTAGAACGCCTGCCGACTTCATTGAAACGTTTTTTGGACAAGGCTGAACCCATGGTCGAGCTAATCAAACCAATTTCTTTTGATTTCGGCGGTAGATCCCCCGTCGAGTCAAGCGGTAACTTTTAGGATCTAGTTGCCCTCCTTGAAAGGTTGGAAAATTCAGTCATTGGTCGTTACCCGGTCAACCCTCAATTTTCCTAGGCAACATTTATGCTTTAACCATATTCTAGTTATTCCTTTAAGGCCATATTTTGTGATTATAATTCACGAATTATTTCAAATGATAATTCAATCTATATGATAAAATAATATTATGTTAAGCTAATTTTATTAAAGAATCCTAGTTTCAAATAATTATAATTTGAAATTCTTATGATTAATATTTGCATTTCTCAGAGCATTGTTACCATGAGGTAATACTCATAAAAGAATATAAATAATTTAATATAATATAATTAACATACATTAAGCAATAGAATGTGATTATTTTATCATAGCTAATGTGGGATTGTAGTCCCACGTTTTAGTCATATTCTTATGGACCTTGATTAATCAGAGGCTTTTACCCATCAAACTAAACTTATGATTAGTTTTAATTAAATTATCTATCAAAGACTAATCATTCTTACTAAACTTTTCCTCAATTTTTTGTATTCTCAGTTGTGTAACTTCTATACAAAACCTCAAAACTTTCAGTGTTCCTTATTTGATGTTAGGTTTTAGTGAGTGAAATCCATTGAGGCGTGGATATCTTTTGCTGTTGTGGAATAATTTTAGATATTTGGTGGCTTGATACTCAGGAATCTTTTGGGTGTTTTCTTTGACCCTTTAATCTTCATGCAGGTTAAAGTGTAAAACATTCAATTCAGAACAAGAAAAAACTATTCCTTTTGCATATTACTGAGAATCTTTACTAGATATGTACTTCATGTCAATTGCGTTTAATACGTACTTTTTGCTATGTTAAATTGTTTGAATTGTCATGTGCTTTAAAAGTTTTGTGATTCAATCCTTTCCTTATCTTATTTGCAGCAAACAAATACTGCAGACATGTTAGATGAAGCTGTAGCCTATGTCCAGTTCCTTCAGAATCAGATCCAGGCTAGTCATTTACTCAAAAAATCTTGAATGATCATGTGTTGACCTTGAACCATATTATATTCTGAGCTGATAATAATTCTTGACCGTCTTATTCTCCTGTGATTGAATCATTTTGTTCCAAGGTAAATGCCAATACATTTTTTATTGAAAAATCTGAGCAGTAAGAACGGAGAATCTGATGATTTTCTAAATTGAGGGTGTCCAAATGAATGGATTTCATGGCTAATTTGCGACTTGGATGTTGATAACATCTGAAATGTTATCATTTTATGGGTCAAGCATTGACACATTGAATATCAAAATTTAAAAATGGCAAGTACTGTCCATGGGTAGTGTAAAGAAATACGCAATGATATGCCTGCTTGAATTACCAACAGAATTACACAGTAAGATCTATACATAGTAAATCTAGCAAAAAGTCAAAAGTCTTCTAAAGAAACTTACTTAGGCCTATAAATGGAATTTCCATTTTCATTCTATCTCATTCATCCTATTTCCATCTTTTTAAATTTTTAATGTGTTTATTTTTAATGGTGAAGTAGATACAAGTGCACTTAGCAGTATAAAAACTGGCTGATTGAACCTTGATTTTACTTATCTGCAGTAGTTTGTTTATATTTATAGTTTTGGGGGCACGGTGGATTGAGACAATTCGTTTTTTGGTCAGTGATTTGTGGCAGGTGGGGTTATTGTTTCATTCTATTCTTTTTGTTTCTTCTAATAATCGTGTAATGCATTTGGCTGGCAGGAACTCACCGAGCATCAGAAGAAGTGCAAATGTTTCATAAACAATTAAAGGATGGATATGCTTGGGCTTGAGGGTTGTTACTGATCAAATATCAAAGAAAACTTGATGCTACATATTGCTTAAAAAGCTCTATCTATCTCCCAAGTAAATAAATAGATTTGATGGAAGAATTGTCTGCGTTTTTAATTTGTTTGAAGAATTTTGGTGCAGCTGGAAACGCGTGGAGCTTTATTGTATTCATGGGTACATATCCTATCCAAATGAGGTTGTCAGTTGATGCTGCTGCTAGTTGTGTTATGGTGTGTTAAATGGTTCCACTTTTTTTCCAGTGAACTGTGTAAGATACACTATATGGCATAAAATGCATGGTTTTTGCAGACGGGCTCATGGCTGCTTCTTTTATAATTGTATTATGGTACGAGGGGAATATAGTTTGTATACTAACATGTAGTAGAATGATGCATATCAGATCAATCAGGATGCATGCTGGCGTACGATATAATTGTTGTGTGGTGGAGTCCTAGTGTGGTCTTGGGTGATGTATTGTAGAGGAGTAGGGTGATGCCTCCCTGGTTTCAGCCTTTATATGTTTTTGAGGGAAGGATATTAATTTGTGGCGACCTGTTCCTGTGGCTCTCTGCCTCTCGCCCACTCTTGTCTGGCTTGGCTGGAGACTGGAGCGGATGCATATCCTCATGTGTTCCTTCCATCTCCCCAACCCCAACCCCAGAGCCCAGAGCCCAGACCCCGCAACTCCTGTTGATCACACGTTACTCCCAAACCGTGGCCAGGAAATGAAGGGAAGGGGTTAGCTATCAACTGTGGCCCGTGGGTAAATAGGCTGGTGCCATTGTGCTAATCATCGGCCTCGTCTATGTTTCCCATTCCTCCACTAATAAAATAATTTCGCTAAAATCCAACTTCTTTTTTAATTTTTTTTACCATAACCATAATATGTTATTATTAAAGGCCTGATCTGTAAATCTATTCAACACTTTATTTAATATTCAAATCTTAATGAAAATTTATCTGTATGTAACATCTTAATTTTAAGTATGAATGAAAATGATCGAATGAAGTATAAAATTGAGTGTTTTAATTGTCACTTATTATTATTAAACTAAAGATAATATAACATATTT
>MAYD01760291.1:0-11155 GCA_001909325.1 Ruellia speciosa
GTGCATAGGCAATCATGAAGTTTTTGTTGCAGGGCATTATACCGATGACATCAAAGAAGGGCATCTGGTACCAATTCGTCTTATATCTCAAATCCATGCCAACAATCAGGGGGTACGATCGAAATAACCTGAAAAACTCCGGATGTGCAATAAACACATGCTTCGGTACATTTTTCTCAGGGTCTGCTTCTGACCAGTGCACGTAATGGTGCTCCTTCACCAAATGGAAGAACTGCCCCACCACATATCTTCCCTCGAAGTCTATCATTCGCAACTGATCTCTCTAGTTATAAACGTGTCTCCTCATGGGTTGTTCTCCGAGACTTGCTCCTGCAATGCTGCCATAAGGCACATGGCTTTGCTTGAGCGGATATCATATCCTACACAATCTTCTTCGAACCTGCACTGAGGTTACTCATCTGACGATATCCTTCCGGATGCACAACTAACTTATGGTTGTGCATCTTCGAACTTGAACTCTCCTCCGCAACACGAATCCCCTAAGTACATCCATATTTTTTGAGTTGGACAAATAATTTGAAAGGACATTGGTAGGCTTTCATTTTTGTGTTAGATCGCAACGATGCTTCCGAATCCCTCGACGTCCCCTGTACTTTAGCCCTGCGCATTTTAGTAGCTTTTTCTTCCCATTATTCTTGTAGGAGGCAATTGCCAACTTGAAACCAACATTAATTGCCATTACTTTCGCCCGTTCTATCACATCTGAATCATTCTCAGACTTTTTTGATGTAACGAAATATTGGCCATAGTCATTGCCATCATCGCCAAACTCTTATAACGACATCTATAACATTGTAACACATTGTATTATTCATATGAACATATTAAATGCATAAATATTTTCAAGAAAAAATGATAAAAACAAAAAAAATAGAAAAATAGGCCTGGGTGCTCATGAGGAGCGCTCGAGCCTAGGTTGCCATAGGCGGCCTCTTGGCTATGGCGTGGCACGCATAGCGCCCTCAACCATGGCCGTTCGCCATGCGTAGCCTCCTGGTGTGGACTCCAGGACCGCTCGGCTGATGGTCGAGTCGTGATCACCAGCTGCCCCGTCCCTTTCACTGTCCGGTGAGTTTTTTCCGATATTTTCATGAAATTTTTACTTTATCAGTGAATTTTTCTCCGTTATAGAACATTTTTGCACTAAGCGCAGTTGATAATATATTACAGTTTGGAGTATTTAATAGGCGAATGGAAGTGAGAAGGAGAGAAAAATAAGAGAGGGAGGTTTAAATTGATTGTGGGCCAAAAAATCATTTAGAAAAACTGCACCTTGTATAAAATAAGCTACGTTTAGTATTTCACTTTTATTATTGAAAGTTGGAACATACACCCATGTAAAATTGTGGGTATAGGACTGCAATTACGAAAATACCCCGGGAGTGAGGAATGGTTCAATTGTCTGCCTCTTCTGATGCCCGTCGGCCGTCGCCCATTCAACACTCAACAGTATACCACATACCACAGTACGGAAGCCTGCGGACTGCGGTGCGTGGTGCGGGGTGCCAAACGCAAACGGGAAACGGCCACAACATTGCCCAAATGCCCAGCAATTTTTGAACAAGCCTTCCCCTGCCTACGCACCGTCTGCGCACGTTAGGCCCCCCACTTGCCTCTCGCCACGTCATCCCATTGCCACCCTTCCCTTCCCTATTCCCATTTCGCCCGCGGGCCGCGACGCGACTCCGCCCCCTTCCCCCTCTTGCTGCAATTTCCTGCTCCTCCGCCAATTCGCCACCAGGCACCAGATTATCCCAATTCCCAATCCCCGAATTCACCCCTGGGTAACCAATTTAGCTCCCTGCCCATGGCGCCGTCGTCTATTCCGGCGGCTCACCGCACCCTCCCGCGCCTCGCCGCCGCCTCCGAGCCGGCCAGGCGGAGGAGGACCAAATACAGGTCGATGGAGGAGATCATGAGAGTGGCGAAGCCTGCGGTGTTGTTGGAGGATGAGGACGACGAGGATGAGGATGAGGAGGATTCTGGCGGCGCTGAGGATTATTACGACCTCATCACTTGCGAGCAATGTGGCTCCGGCGAGCGGGACGAAGAGCTGCTATTGTGCGACAGATGCGACAGGGGTTACCATATGCGTTGTGTCCGCCCAATCGTGGCCCGGATTCCCATCGGGCCGTGGTTCTGCTCCTCTTGCGCGGATGATCATCACAATCGTCCCCTCAAAAGTATTCAAAATTAAAAATACTCGAATATTTAAATGCACTTCTTTTTTGTCTTTAAGCGGAGGCTTATAAAACTAATGCATTTGATGTGATTCTATCATGTGTCTTAAATCTTAATGAGGAGGGGGGGTGGGGGAGGAGGAAAATAAGGTTTTGAATAATTTGGTTGTGGCAATCTTTTTGGTTTCCAGGTTTCACACAGACGAAAATTGTTGATTTTTTTAGGATTCAGAAGTGTGGGGAAGTCAATCAATACCGTACATCCCCTCAAGGTAGTGTTTTTCCCCATATTCTTCCATGACTATAATGATTGAAGTTCATTTCCGACGGAAATTCTCTGCAACAAATTACTATAGAGCATGATTGCAGTGTAGCCGGACACATTTATCTTGATAAGTTAAGTTTGATTGAATGTCTTTAGCTGAATGCTAACAGATAACTTCGCAGAGTTTATAGCTTAGGTATTGATGGAATTTACAGCAAATGACAACTTTCAATCTAAGGAGTAATGAGGTTTTGTGCTCATTGATCTAATAAACTATGTTAGCTACGGGGAAAGAGCGCTTTAAGAGGAATAGATGATAATGATATACTATGATTATTGGCCTACAAGTGTTTGTCCAAAAGCACCCTATGTGAGGATTAGTGTGAGCTATCAATGAATTAACAGATTTTCTAACTTGCAGCCGAGATATTAAATTTTAAGAGAAAAAAATCATTTTTGATGCGAAAAATGCTTTCAGATGCTCAATGACTGATTTTCTACCCAAAAGATTAAGATATTTGTTACCTATTAGCTCAGGATCATGAAGAGTGCTGATTGAGTTTTTGCTAGGGAAAAAAGTTTTGATTTGAGTCCTGGATAAGGTGATGTGGTTTATTTATGCTCGACTATCTTTGCAATGTATTCTCCAGACTTTGTTTCATAGTTTCTTCCAGAGTAAGCATTATGATTCATAAAAGTTCGCATCACTATATGCCTGCATTATTTGTTGTCTGAATCACAGTTTTAAGTCCACTGTATTATGCTCCATGTAGAGTCCATCCACATACAGACATAGAATGCGGCAATAACCAAGAAAACAAATTTGATTCTGAGGTTTTATTTCCTGCCTTCCTCTCTGTGTGGCATATATTTAGTGAATGGCATCATAATTGTTAAAGCAAGGATCACGATCACGACCCAAGGGGGCCAAGTGTGTCCCCTTGCCAAGTGTAAATGGATTATTCTCTAAGCGAAATTGTAGTAATTCAACATTTAATATTGAACGCACCTATATATGTGAACAAAGGTGAGTGCCTTTTCCTCTTTCATATATTTATCCTTTCATTTTTTCATCACATCCACTTTTAATAAGACATGCAATGCTAAACTCTTTGTCCATGCATTATGTCTTCGTTCAGTCTTACCCTTGTAGATGGAACAAAACTGTGGAGCATTAAACCAGAAAAACCTTAAGCTTAGCCATTCTCAGGAAGGGAAAAATAGGAGATGTTCCTTTTAGGATTATAACTAGTTGGGTCAAGTAAAAGAGGCTATAATTATTGTGCAGTTCAGTGATCCCTTTTCGGTTTGAAAAGAATTATGCAAAACATAGGGCTTTTGGAGTCGGACAAACTTAACTCCAGGAGGATATTGTAAGAAGGATCTAAAAATCTAACTGCCTCTTAGGAAAATAATGAAATGCAAGTTGTATTAAAAGATTTAGATTCTATAGAAAGAGATTGACTTCCCATTTATTTTTCTATCCGTGAAATTGACCCTTGGGCTGATGTTTGCTTATCATTTTCAGTCTTTGGCTAGAAACACTGACACATTTCTTTGTTACTTCACCCAATTTTAGATTCTAAAAAACGACGCAGACGTTCCGGTACATTAGTATTCCACAAGAAGCGCAGGAGATTGTTGCCATATGTTCCTTCAGAGGATCCAGAAAGACGGCTGGTCCAGTTGGGATCCCTTGCCACAGCTTTGACGGCTAATGGCATGGAATTCAGTAATGAACTCACTTACCTTCCTGGCATGGCTGCTCGGGCAGCAAATCAAGCTATGTTTGAAAATGGTGGCATGCAGGTTTGAGCCTCTTCAATTCGATCAGCTAGATCGGCAAATACATTGAACATTCATAAATAAGTGATGAATAATTTAATATGGCTCAATTTTATTTGTTGATTTACTCATTCTCCATATCTTTTGATCAGACTCTTTCTAGGGAAGATATTGACACCCTGGAACTTTGTAAGGCAATGTACAGAAGGGGCGAATATCCACCTCTTATTGTTACGTTTGACTCCTGTGAAGGGTATTCCTCCATCATTCCTTCACTCATTGAAATTAGCCCTCTGTTGTATGTGAGAGTATAGTTGACGTTATATATATTTGCAGGTATACAGTTGAGGCCGATGGTCCCATAAAGGACATGACATTTATTGCAGAATATGCGGGAGATGTGGATTATATTTCGAACAGGGAACAAGATGATTGTGATAGCATGATGACCCTTCTTTTGGCAACTGATCCATCTAAAAGTCTCCTGGTCTGCCCAGATAAGCGTGGAAACGTTTCTCGCTTTATTAGTGGCATAAACAACCACACAGTGTAAGCATTTTAAATCACAGCATTGCTGTGTGAACCCTTTCATTTTTGCATAATCATCTTCATGTATTCACCTTTGACAACATTCTATGGAATTTGTCCTTCTCTCTCAAATAAAATCACAGCAGCTTATGCCTTTTAACTCACAGCTTTGCCATGTGGAATCTTTTATCTTTGAATCATCTCCATCCTTCTCTTTTTTCATGAGATTCTATGGAATTTGATCTTCTTTCTCCACTAAATTCACAGCAGAATAAGCCATTTAAAGCACAGCTTTCCCATACGGAACCTTATCCTTGCATAAGCATCTTGATCTTTTTCTCGTTTCATGAAATTTTATGGAACATGACCTTTCTCAATAAAGTTTTGAATTCTCTTTTATTTATGGCTTCGCTAACATCCTCTATTGTTCTTCAAACAAATCAATTTATGCAGGGAAGGCCGAAAGAAGCAGAATGTTAAGTGTGTGAGATACAATGTGAATGGTGAATGTCGGGTGCTTCTGGTTGCAAAACGTGATATTGCCAAGGGCGAGAGGCTATATTATGATTACAATGGATACGAACATGAATATCCAACCCATAATTTTGTCTGAGCCTTGCCATTGGATTCTTTAGCCATGAGTCCACAGATTAGTGAATTTCCTTTACAACCTCACAGCAGATAAGAAACCAATTTTTTTCTTCAATTATACTGATCATGTGCTGCTGTTCATTTAAGTAGCATTGAGGAATTCATGATAGGCTGAGCAAATTTTCTTTAAATTATGCATGCTAAAGGTAGAAGATTGTTTTGCCGGAGAAATATTTTTTATGTAAACCAGGTAGAATTGATCGCCTGATTTAACCCAGTTGTTTCAGGGTCATATTGGCTCACATTGATTGGCGCTCAGATGATCATTGATATTGCTCTTTATTCTGTTCATTTTTCAGTAAAAATTGTTTGTTTTAACGATGTTCTCAGGATGAGCTGCCATCTTTAGGTGGCTGCGCAAGTGTTAATCAGAAATAGTTGGGAGTCAGTAATAACCTGTAAATGGAAATGTATGTTATTAAGATCACTAGTTTTCGAGGATAACTGTGTATCATGAGACAGCCTTAGACTCTCTCATTCGGATTACCTAGCTTTTGGTTGAGAGTTCATGAGGTTCCATCAAACATCTCTCATTTCTTTTATACATTTACGTAGTGCTTTATTTATATTCTATGATTTGGTTTTCTTTTTCATGATGAGAAAGTTCATTTGTGATTACACATTTTGTGCCTTAGGGCAATGAGGCAATCCAATCTCTTGATACCTAAACAGGAAGATAATATTCTTTTATAAATTAGTCCAGTATCTTCATCTTTTATTGATGTGTTGCATTACATTCTTCATCGTCTAACCCATGTACTTCCTCGTGCAGTGTAGCTCTACTTGGTGCATGCTCCTTGTAAACAGTCGTGTTATGTGATCTCTATTTAGTCTGCTCCCCTTGATACAAGTGTCTGTCACCCTTTAGTCATCAATTGTATATGTATGTCCCTTAGTCGCCCTCCCTTCATCGTCTAACCCATTAGGAGGTAGGTAACCTGCATGAATTGGTTAAAGTATTTCACATGAAAACTACATTTAATTTAGATAATCTTATACTTGAATGTGATTGTTCTATTGTTATTATTGAAGGTCTATTGTTGTGTGCCTTTGTTTGCACATAGTACCCTACTCCTTATCAAGGCAGTAGCTAAAAGGCTGTTCTATGAAAACAAATGAATTTTGTCCAATATACCTTTGCAGATGACTAGTTTTTTATGACTCATTTGTGATCCTTATCGTCTTTTCAAGAGATTCTCTTAGTTCGTTCCTGGACTTTTGAGGGATGATTTTATGTACTCAATTCTAAAGGTTCATCTACTTGAATAGAACTTTTCTTCTTTTTCCATGGAAGGGATTGACAATTCATTTTTCATGACAGTGCACTGTGAACACAATATCTGATCAACTTTAGTTTTAATGCCTGATGACAACAAAAATGCTCAATGCTTTCTGTTGGAAACATGAAATGCCTTTGGAATTTAAAATGATCCACTGCTCTATCCTCTGTAGAGTTCATGTGTTTGTTGTCTCCTCAAATGATTGAGTCGTGACAACTGCATGTAATGTAATAGCAGAGCAGTGTGATGACACTGCATTCAGATTGGTTTCCTGGGCGTGAATTGTCCTGTAGTATTTTCTTCCCCAGCTAAATTGGTGTGTGGATACGTAGTCCACAATCTCCATGCATCGGTGAGGAAATCTGTTTCCTTTTTTGACTTTTGCTTCATTACAATGGAAAAAATTTCCAGTCATTGGGTGCTTGAAGGAAATCTGTATTCACAATTTACTCTGATCTAGTGGAGGTTACACAATATTGCTACTGTGGTAATGTGTGTATTATATACATATCCTTGTTTCATTAGGTTGTTTGGGATTTGATTTCATACTTGGAATGGTAATTTGAAGAGTTTAAAATTTTATATTAAAAACTCTGAAAACTACAGACAAACAAAACTCACATCTTTTGCATGTTAAATAAATGTATTTGATAAACATTAGAAGTTTATAGTAAATCCATAAGCTGGCTAGCCCTTGGAAAGAATAGGAACCAGATGCCTAGAAAGACCATATCTTAAAAGGATAGTGTTAATAAAGTCGACTGCTCGGTTATTAGGAGTCTCATCACAACTAATACTTGAAAATGAAAATTGTTGAGTTGAAACATGAACATGTCTCTAAACTAGTTAGTTCCAAAAACCCAAATTACGGTTTACTTAAATTTTCCAAGAAGGAATAACATTTATGTTTTTTTTTCTTATTGAAAAACATACAGTTGAACTCGAAACTCATGTTGCCTATGTACCCCCGTTAGGAGATCAAACCATAAGTACTTCTACTAAAACACTTGAGACAAACCATCTAATGGAGTAATGGACAACTCACCACTCAGCTTGCCCTTGGCCTATATGGTGATCATTTCTGCTCAATGCAAACTTTCAAAAACTAGCATGCTTTTAAACATTTAATAACTCTAAAAATTGCATGTAGCTCTGCCTCTTCCGGGTTTGCCAGCCTCCCTCCAACGTGACATTCCAAGCTATCCATCTTAGTGATGAATCCCAAACTACAAATGATGGAACAAAAGTATTTTCTCGTAGTCTTCCATTTCACTAGCCCAACATCATGCGGAACCCATCTAGACCGAGAACGGGTAGTAGGAGCCTCTTTCACTACCTCGGAAAAATTGTCCTGCAACTGCATAATACCTTTGGCTCAAGCAACACATCTCAGCTGGCTCTCTCCTCATCCAGAGCAAAAAAAAAGCTTTATTCTCCCATCCAACCATGCAAACCACATTACACAAAATGAAACGAGCAGGATTGAAATCATACCTTGAATTAAGGAATGCCACAATCTCTTGCATAGAGACCATTCCTGGTAAGTTAGAAACATGGAAAAAGTTGGATATCAAAAACCAGGCTTTATTAGCCATGATGCAAGGCAACTAAAATGTATTATGTACTGAGCTTATTTTTGTCCAATCTCTTGTTTTTTGGTTCATTTTTTGTTTTCTGTTTGTGAGTTTTAATTTATTGGTTGGTTACACTGTTTATGTGATGCTGATCTTCAGATCATTCGTTCTGTGAGGTTGAATTTGAGCTTGGAGTTTGTGTTTTATAATTTGTTTTGAGTTTGCAGTTTGCGTTATTTTAAATTTGTTTTTAAGTTTGCAATTCATCATTTTAAGTTTATAGTGTAAAGAGGGAAGAACTGTGTTTGGAATTTGTTTTGAGTTTACAGTTCATTGTTTACACGGTTTTGAACTGTATAAAGGGGGAAGAGTTGTGTTTTTTTTTTCGCCATGCAACTATTGTACACGTGAAAATAAGCAATGTGAAATGCATTTTTCAGCTATTCTTTTGGATGTGTGTTTTCTACGCGTACATCACTGGAAGACACGTAACCATCTCCAACTCCACAGTAGGCAGGGGTGTTATAGATGATATCAAAGCAAACTTGAGACTGCGTGCTAGCACTGGGAGTACCAGTCAGCAGCCGAGCAGGACAAAGATCCTTGAGATTTGGACTATCATCGAGGTGCAATGAGGACATTGCATTCTAAAATGAGAGAGAATATAATACCCTGGGATAGGGTGATGTCAAGAATGACTTAAAAGAATTAAAAAAACTACTCATGTCAATAAGATACACTTTTTTTTGTGAACATCTCATAAGAACTTCAAAGTTAAGCGTGTTGATCTTAGAGTAGTTTTAGGATGGTTAACTCCCTGGGAAATTTTTCAGAGTGTGCGCCAGTAAGGCCAAAACACATTGAAAAGAACTCGTATTAATTTATGGGGTTAATATTCAATTCCAAAAGCCTCATAACCACCTTCGGCTCCGCAGCGAGTTGGGGTGTTACATCACGCTTCAAAAAGACCTGGTTGTGAACCTTTGGCCACGGGGAAGAAAAGGCCCCATTTTCCCCAGGAGATATGAGGAAAGGAATTAGGGGAACCAAAAGAAGCCCATTGACAATAAGTCTAGAAAGCCTAATGTCCCTGGCCTCCAGTTCATGTTCAACATCAACATAAGAAGGATGAAGGATTAACTGCAAATCTGGGATATCCTGAATAAAGTCGAGCCTGATTTTGCTTGGGTCGTAAGACCAGCGAACAAGCACCTAGAGGTGAGCACTACATTCCATCCTGGAGAAATCAATGCACATTGGTCGAGGGATTCCACTCTATGGGGCATGATTTTGTACTAAGAAGGACCACTAACCCAGTTAATTGAGGGCAGAAGGCCGTGTCAAATCTAGTGGCCCTTTCGGAAGCCACTTGGCGATCTCAAATGCACTCTTCTTGATGCAGAAATGCTTCACCCATTGTTGGCCATAGCAAGTTCCACCCTTAAAGGATGCAGAAGAAAAGTTCGATCTACAGAGCCATTGGAGATTCCATGTGTCCCATGAAAATTGAGCCTAGAGAGATGGGCCCAACTCGATAAAAAGAAGAAAAAAGGAGAGTGGAGGCCCAATAGAAATAAAAAGGCCACTGAACTTCACAAGATCAATGACAAAATCCTGCAGGGCTCAATGGAAATATGCCGCATGTAGGGGAAAATAATTATGGCCACACTTCTAACCAGAAATGGAAAATTCGAGCATGTTTAAAAATCTAATTGTGAAGCTTCTCAAAATGCTCTAAAGAATAGGGAGCATTGAACAATTAAAAGGCTTCAGGGGAGAGCCAAAGCCCCACTCGAAAGTAAGTGTTCGAACTAGAGCCTGACAACATGTAAGCTTGAAAACACAATTTAGGTTGCCATGCCGTGAAGAAAAGGGCCACAAAAGGAGTAAAAGCAATCACCCACAAGAGAGGTAAGGACACTTGTGAGAGGAAAAGCAAAAGGGAGACAAATCCATGCATTTGTTTCACATAGCTCACAAACGCATAGTTTTAGGGGGAGGGGGATGTGTTATCCCCAAAAAATGCGAGGCCTAGGAAATGGAAGCTAACAAGATGACATTAGCTAAGAGTACCTACCTAGAGGGCCAATCTAAGTAGAAATGAGACGAAAGCCGAGGCCCTAGCGATCAAAATGCCTCGTAGGAGGCCAAGTTGCAACCAAGGGCATTGTGGGCCTTTGGAATGAATGAACCTACTTGGCACTGGAGACCATATGCAGGCGAAAAACCACATGACCTCATGTCTAAACAGGCCTAGATAGCCTGAAAGGCTAATAACACATGGAGCCCAGGCCCAAGTTGCCACAAAGGGGCCAAACGTAGAGGCAAAGCCTGGAGGCCTTAAGGATAATGAGCCTAAACTTGGGCCTCAAACTAGATTTAGACTCACATGAGCCTGAACTACCAGAATCCAACAGAATGCCACATAACACGATAATGTGGTAGGAGGCCAAAAGAAGTCTTAAACAAGCTTGGAAACCAAATTCGAATATTTGAAGATATGAAGCTAATTTGGATGGGTTTTGGAGAAAAGCTTTCTGATTTTTCGAAGTTGTTTTGATTTAGTATCTTATTTTGCTTAATAAGTGGGTTTTCTATATAGTTTAGGAGTTTTTTTTCATATCTTTTAGTTAGGCCTTCTAGATGTGTTGCTTTTTTTTTGTGTGTGTTTTACATCTTTTGTTACTTCTATAATATGAGGTGGTGTCATTTGTAAATGATTCTTCTAATCAATAAAAAAAATTACCTTTACTTTATCTTTTATCGCTTTTTTCTTTTTTTCTTTACTTTATCGCAATTCCTTAGTTATTCCTTAGTTTATTACCCTATTGTTTTAAAAAAAAAACCTTTGTGGAGGAATTGGTGTATTCA
>MAYD01760292.1:0-10902 GCA_001909325.1 Ruellia speciosa
TATTTCCTATTTTTTTTTTTTTTTTTTTTTTTTTTTTTTTTTTTTTTTTTATTTTTTTTTATTTTTATTTTTATGGGGATGCAATTGTACCCTTTGCACCCCATTAGATATGCCTATGTGTGGAGGATTTGAAGAATCCAAAATCAAAGAGGTTGAATCTCTCTCTTAACGTAATCACTTAATTGTATAAGTAAATATCTTTTTTGAGGTAAGAATTTAGTTCTTCGAATTGGCCTTCGCTTGCTAGGCCATTCAAACTAATTTTTGCTAATAGCATTAAAGTGTACCTCGTTTACTAATAATTATAACCACCCTATCGATTCATTTGTGTTTTATTTTTATTTTTATCATTAATAATTTGCGTGACATTTTTATTTTGTTTTGGATAATACTACCTCCGTTTCGGAATTATTGCAACATTTGGGATTTTGCTACTGTTCATAGATTTCACTTTGATTATCATTAGTGACTTATACTTAAGGTGAAATATAGTCATGTGGGGTCTTGTTAGATTCGTCTTAATGAGTAGATTCAAAATATCAACTTTATATATTTTTTACTTATTGATAATTAATGATATTAATGGTTAAAATTATGCATCGGCAAGCGTGAAAAGGTGAAATGTTGCAAAAATTGTGAAACGGAGGTAGTATATGGGTATATGATGGCTATTGGAGAAGAGAAATAGCAGGCCTGGAAATCCTTGGGCCCTTGCTATTAAGGCACGGACCCGACCGTTGTTCAAGAGCCCAAATTCACAAATTTTTCACATCAATCTTAAATGGGCTTTTTTACTAAGCCCATTTCTATGCGGTTGGCCCATGTATTCCAATGGCCCATTCGTCAGCATCACGAATTCACGATTCACCATTCTTCGCCGTCTTAACTCAACTCTGCACTCAGGAGTCAGGAGGGTTTTTCCTCTTTCACCTCCCCACTGCCTTGCACCACAAAATGACGAAATTCAGAAAGCTCAATAGGCCAACGGGCCACAGAATGTCCATGCTCAGGTATTCTTCAATCTTTTCATCTTTTCCCGGCAGTTTTTGTCTCTAGATATGTGTCCACTCTGTATTTGCTTTTTATTCCCGGAGATAATAATTGAGGGTTTTAATCTTTATACAGGACAATGGTATCGCAATTGGTGAAGCATGAGCGGATCGAAACCACAGTTGCGAAGGTTATGCATTTTTATTCTTTTACTGATTAATATCTGTGATTTCGAACATGCAGGGTTTAACTGAGGTTTTAGTGTTGAGAGTTGAGATGCTTTGATTTAAAAAGTATATTGGGATGTCTGAAGTAGATATGCTCATTTATCTTTCTTAAAGTCGGACTTTCAATATTTCAATTGACTTCAAAAGCTATAGATGTGTGGGAGTAAGAAATTTTAAGGACAGACGGAAAGAATGTACAAGGTTTTAACTTCTGTGCTTCGTACTGTGTAGATTAATTGTCAAATAACCAACAATGGATGTGTACAGCAGTACAAGTAATTAAA
This sequence comes from Ruellia speciosa, assembly GCA_001909325.1. Lineage (NCBI taxonomy): Eukaryota > Viridiplantae > Streptophyta > Magnoliopsida > Lamiales > Acanthaceae > Ruellia > Ruellia speciosa. Next base: position 1,502 of record MAYD01760292.1, read on the forward strand.
ATAAATAAGTGTTGTTGTGATCTATTGTATGTACTATGCTGACTATAATAATAATAAATTTTTTTCATGCTTCTAATTGTTGTAAAGTATTCTTTCATTGGGAATCACTGTCAATGGTTCACGCTTGTATACATCTTCCATGAGAGCCCCTCTTACTCCTCATAACGTTAGAAAAATCACTCTATATAAGTTCGGGGCACAGCGGACTGGAGATTTTCCTCTTCCTGCATATTCCTGGGAGGACATATGGCTGTGGTCCTTGTGAAGGGCAAGGAATTTACTATGGAAACAAGAGACGCTTTGCCTGTGCACTTCCTCGTCAAGATTAAATCTTTTTCCTTACTTTCCAAGCATGATATCTCTATATATAAATCCAGGGAATTTGAAGCAGGAGGTCATAAATGGGAACTCATGATCTATCCTGAAGGACAGCATGAAGAAAATAGCTAAGGCTATTTCTCTGTATATAAGGCCTTGGTTGATACCAGTTCTTTGCCTACTGGGAAGTTAATGCCATGTTCAGTATCCTTCCGTATAATAAAGTCTTGGACAATTATCTTTGCTTTCGAGGAAAAGTGTGTCGATTCCATGAAATGAAAGTGCATTAGGGATTTCCCAAATTGATCTCTAAGGAAATTATGGCTGATCTATCTGATGGATACCGTATTGCTGACAAATGCATCATTGGAGCTGAAGTCCATGCCCCTAAAACCAGTCATTTAAGTGACTATTTGGTACTGAAAGATGAAGATCCTGAGACGTGTGAATTTTTGCTTTCGGAGTTCTCCCAGTTACAAGATGTATGGCCTTCAGAAGAATTCACTGCCGGAGATTGCCAATGGAAGATTGAGCTCTATCCAAATGGCTATTCTACTGAAATAGATCGAAGCATCTCCATCTTTCTAGAGTGTGGTGATCTTGCTCCGCAGAAGAATGTGGGGATATTATTGCATTACACTAAAAAACCAGAGCAAGAAAGTTGATATATCTCAGAATGGTTTTGCTTGGTTTTCTTCTTGGAACTGGTGTTGGCTGCCTTTGCAGCTGTTGATGATGTTATCCTGACAAAGGCTTTGTTGTTAATGATTGTTGTGTTGTACATATAGAAATATCCATTCAAGCTGTTTCAACCATATAGAAACATATAGAAACATCACTCGAGCAGGCATGTGCCATAAAAAGCTGTGTTGTATGGTCATTGTAGTCAAGCGTTTTTGTTCCACAGGGCAAGCTACAACAATAGTTGTGTTCCTCCGGGCCTGTGCTGCTATATTTTCTAAACCTATGTTTGGATTTCAGCAAAGATATTTTTTCCATGAAAAAGATTGTTGTAAAGTATGTATATAAGAGTGGTAGATGCAAACATGTTACATGTCATGTCTCCTTGATGAATAACTAGGTTTATCCTTCATCATTTATGTAGTTTGGTGAGTTATACAGTAATTTTTACTTTTAGCATCCCTTGATATGTTAAACAGACTGCTAAGGATGTTTGTGGGTTTAAATGTTGGATTGCATATTTAAAGAATGATGTGAATGTGTGATTGATAATTTCTCTCTTGCATTATAGGCAAAGGAAGTTCGTCGGCTTGCTGATAACATGGTACAGCTGGGGAAAGAGGTAAGTATCTTACATTTCTCTGTCAAGCATTACTATTGCAAGGGAATCCTTCAATTTTTTCTTCTGCAAAATTTTTTGATTTGCAAGGCTTCAACTCGTGTGGATAATTTGAAGATATTGTTTAATAGTATTAAGAGTAATAGTCTTTACTGTATTTAGAGGGAAGGAATGATTTTCAGTGCAACGAGTTGCAGAAGCTAAATATCTTTGCTTTCTTTGTTTGTGACTTTGTGTAAAGATTTCATTCAGCATTTGGCCATTCCATTACTTAGAAATATTAAATATCTACTGGCTTTTAATTAGTCTGTTTAGATTTAGGATTAGTTAAATGGAAAATATGGCTTTTCATCTTCTGAAAACTAATGTTTGTATTTCAATTGCTTGTTTTAAAGTACATTTCTGTTGTGTAGTTCATAACCATTGATCTCAACAGATTAGAATAATCTTGTTCTTTAATCTATGAGCTTATTGAATCTCTATCGGTTGCAACGTGTTGAAAGTGTTCACAGCCGCTCATAAGGACATTCAGTTTGTTGCACTGATACGACTAATGTAATGTTATTTGCATAAAAGATATGGAAGTAGATCATGTGCCAATACATGAATATCAACAGCTTTCAACACATGACTGACGTATAGTTATTAGTTAGTTTTACACAATTCTAGATAATTTTTTTCATATTGAGGGAAAACTCTGCACAATTGTTTAAGAAGCTTTTTTGCTGAAGAAATTGGAAGTAGTGTTTGTGATGTGTATGTCTGTTAAATTTTTTTTCCTAGTGCTCAAATTTTATCAACTCTTGTATTCGAGTAGGGTACACTTTGTGCTGCAAGGCGTGCTGCTGCTTTTGTTCGTGGAGATGATGTAATTCACAAACTATTTACAGAATTGGCCTATCGATACAAGTGAATATCAAACCTCTTATCTGTTTATATTATTTGTAGAGAAGTAATGCAATAATGCTCTGCAAATTTATATGTCACAGAGATAGGGCTGGTGGATATACTAGGTTGCTTCGAACTCGAATTCGAGTTGGGGATGCAGCACCAATGGCTTACATTGAGTATGTCATTTTACTTTAAACCCTCACATCTTGTATGTACAAGCAGCAGCTCGCCACCTTGGCTTTTCTTGCTTGTTTTTTGAGCACTACAAGATACTCACTGAATCTTAGGATAATATGTGTAATCTCCCTGTTTTGGCAGTTGTTAACACTTCTGTTTCTTGTCAGGTTTGTAGATAGAGAAAATGAACTCAGGCAAGCCAAGCCGCCAGCCCCACCACCACCACAGAGGGCTCCGTTGGATCCATGGACAAGATCCCGACTCACCAGGCAAGTTGCACCACCTAAAGAAGAGAAAAATCTGGAGCAAGATAGTTGAACCATTTCCTCAGAATACAGATCGGGATACATTAAAAAGGCTGTGTTTTCATCTTCTTACTGGTATATGCAGAGTTTATGTTTGCATAAAAAGTATTCATCTCTATTAGTGACGGGAGGATCGAGTCTTTGGTGAAAAATAAATTTTGAGAAGAATTTGTTCTTGTTTCTTGAGTATGATTTTTTGTTCTGGTGGTACCATGGATTATATGTGGGAGAAATGGAAATTTACCCATTTAAGTGCCGCAGTGGGCACAATTTCTCTGAAGGGCTTTGGAAATTGGAAGGAGAAACCTCTTGGAATACTTGCATGATGCTCTATAGAATTTTCCAAGTATCAGGAATGAATACAAATATAGAAAATAGATGCTTGCAAAATTGGGCTTAATTATCATGTGATTGTGTAATTGTGACTGCATGCTGTACCAGGTTTTGCACAATATTATATTTCTACAGTTTCAAAATTTTTGTTATATTAGTTATGAAATTTTTATTACATTATCTAGTAATTTTTTCTCTTATCATTAAAAAATATTTTTTTTCTCCACTAATAAAAAACTCAATTTCTCTCTTCATTAATAAATTCTTCATTTCTTTTTTTATCCCCCATTTTTTTCCCCTTTTCATTATTTTTCTTGTAACAAAATTTTTGAGAATATTAATCTTGGTAGCATCTCATATCCTTTTGAGTTGATTTCTTGGTTACATTTGCTTTGAATTTTTGGGTGATTAAAATTTGGAGTGATTTTTACCATTTTGGTTTTCTTAACACTAATAGTGGTTTTTCCATAGTAAAAGCCGCATTGAAGCAATGGAAAATGAGAGGGTGCTTTTCATATCAAAGGAGATATTGGCATGATGAGAATCGGAAATATTATTTCCATTATTGTACCATGTTTAGTCCATCTCTTTACTAGGGAGGGAAAAACAAAGAAGAAAAATAGAATATTAAACCTTGAGGATTTTACATATATATCGAAGTCATTTCAATTATAATTCTGTTTTTCATAAATAACCAGATAACCTTGTAATGACTAACCACCAAACATATACCTCCTCCCCCATTAGGTAATTAAGATTTGGTGTATTGATCAAAACCATCACATGCCCAACGAATCAAACCTTGTTTTGATATTTAATTCTTACCCAAAAATGATTGAGAAGTACATTCAATGTTGATTGTGAATCTTGCAACGCATGAAAATTGTAGAACATACAATCAATTCGGACATCAAGTACTCCTTTCCATATTTACACATCTTCCATTTCCAAAGTGCTAGAGAGTGGAGACATACATGAATTGAAATAATGATCCCTCCCTCATGTGTTTTTATAGTATCAAAAGCTGTAAAATCTAAAATCATTCATTGCCCTGTTCTTGCATTCCTTTTGTGTACCCAACTTGTCACATGGTAATGGCATAGCTGATATTTTTTGCCCCTTTCGGTTACAGATAAGTATTCTAGTGAATGAATGGGTTACCATTTTTATGCTGCAGAATCCTCGACTTGATGGCTTCATATATTTCGTGCTTTGCATTCTTTTTATCAGCGCAGCACTTCTCCTACCTCGAGGACAGCATTTCGAAGCACCATGGATGCGAGGCAACGAATGTGAGTGCATTTCACCCTTTTAGAAGAATTGTGCGAAGGAACTTTCTGTCGCCTTTGTTCCCTTTCTTTTGAAACTAAACTAGGATCATTGCCATTTCGGTTTTTCTGTTTTGTTTGTGTGTGTGCATATGAACATGTTATATATTGCTCATCCTAAAGGAGACCGAATGGAAAAACCTTTGTAACTGCAAACTCATACATGTCCTAACTCCTAACAGAGCCGACTCATACAAGAGAAAGATGCAGAGGATCAAAGTCAGGAGCATCCCACATTGTTTCCGCTGTGCCATTACCAGCAAGAATGCGAAATGGAAGCTCCATCGACTAAAACTAGCCCTGCTTATCATTGTCCTTTGCTTTTCTGTCATGTTTCTTTGGTTTTCAACCGATTGCCATCAGAACACGGTTTCCAGGTATGTGATGACGCTTTTTTTCTGTAAGAAAGAGTTCTGCTTTATCTCAAAGGATGACCGACCCCCTTTAAATTCCACAAAACAGGTGGATATGGGATTGTGCATATGATCGGTATGTATCTGACTTTGACATCAATTGGGAGGAAATTTCGCGAGTCTTGAACCAGTTTCTGGGTCATGGCAAGCATCAAGAGATCGGCCTTCTCAATTTCAATGCAAATGAAATCCATCAGTGGGAACAGCTCGTTCCCAAAGCCAATCACACCGTGCTGTATCTGGACTACGCAGATCAAAATGTGACGTGGGAGTCCTTATACCCTAACTGGATTGATGAGGTACAAGAAGACGAAGTTCCAAGTTGTCCTTCTCTTCCGATGCTTGAAGTGCCAAGAAGACGGCTCAATCTCATCGCTGTGAAGCTTCCTTGCCAGAAGAGCAATTGGTCCAGAGATGTCGCGAGGCTGCACCTGCAGATTGCAGCTGCTCGTTTAGCCGCCTCCCACAAAGGAAATTATCCGGTGCATATACTATTTGTGACACCGTGGTTTCCTATGCCGAACTTGTTTCATTGCAACAACCTCGTTGCACGTGAAGGGAACACGTGGCTATACAAACCGAACTTGAGATCATTGAGAGAAAAGCTTCGCCTTCCAATAGGATCCTGTGAACTTGCGCTCCCCTTTGAAGGTGGCACAGGCAAGTTCTTGCTATTATATGCCATACAACATATTACACTTCGTAGTTAATTTATTTCTCGTGTTGTGTTATGCAAAAACAGAGGCAAATTGTGCGAAGAACAACCAACGCGAGGCTTACGCCACGATCCTCCATTCAGCGGATGTATACGTCTGTGGAGCCATTGTTGCAGCGCAGAGCATAAGAATGTCGGGATCTATGAGAGACCTCGTGATTCTCGTGGATGAATCAATCAATGACCACGACAGGCGCGGACTGATGTGGGCCGGCTGGCAAGTCAGGACCATACAGAGGATCCGAAATCCCAAGGCCAAAAAGGACACCTATAATGAGTGGAACTACAGCAAGTTCCGTCTCTGGCAGCTCACCGATTACGACAAGATCATCTTCATTGATGCCGACATGCTCATCCTCCGCAACATCGACTTCCTCTTTGGACTCCCGGAGGTATCCGCCACGTGGAACAACGGCCCATTGTTCAACTCCGGCGTAATGGTGGTCGAGCCCTCAAACTGCACGTTCAAGCTGCTGATGGACCACATACACGAGATCCAATCCTACAACGGGGGCGACCAGGGGTACTTAAACGAGGTCTTCACGTGGTGGCACCGGCTGCCGCGGCGGGTGAACTTCCTGAAACACTTCTGGAGCGGCGATGGCGCAGTGATGAGGGAGCGGAAAATCCGGCTGTTTGGGGCGGAGCCGCCGGAGGTGTACGTGATCCACTACTTGGGGAACAAGCCATGGATGTGCTACCGCGACTATGACTGCAATTGGAACGTGGAGTCTCTATGGGAGTTTGCAAGCGACGTGGCGCATGGGCGATGGTGGAAAGTGCACGACGAGATGGAGGAAGAGTTGCGGGAGTTTTGCATGCTGAAAACGGTACAGAAGGCTCAGCTGGAGCTGGACAGGAGGGATGCGGAGGAGAGGAATTCCACGGATGGGCATTGGAGGAGGGAGATAAGGGATGGAAGGCTGGGGAGGTGTAAGGATGGAGAGAGGGAGTGCAATTGGAAGGGAATGCTGAATCACTGGGTGAAGAAGACAACGTAACATAGCCATCAGCCATCAGCCATGCGGATATCCTCATCAATCAGGACAATCGCTCTCAGCTAGCTGGTTTCCCACGTTGCCTACTGCCAATGCCATTTCTTGATCATATGTGCCAACGGCCAACCCAATGCCTAAATGGATACACAAACTTGTTTACCATTTCAGTTAGATTTTGCCGCATAATTTTTTGGGAAAAGAAATATGAAGTTTACCCTCAATGTAGGGAATAATTGGCGTTGAAATACAAAATAACTACTGTTATTATGTAATAAATTTAATTGGTGGTATACATGTCTGGGTATGAGAATGGGATGAACAAAGAGGAACAAAGGCATGAAAATTGAAATGGATCAAGTATTTTTTTAAAATAAATAAAATAAGGGAGCCTTCCAGTCAAACCCTCCCTTATCCCATTCTATTCCAGTCCACTCCAAGGATGGTATATTCATTCCGTATCAACCCTCCATTATGTGAATACTCCCTAATCAGCCCCCCAACCCAATACACCCATTAAAATTAATGAAAAAAGATTATTAATTGGGAAATGTCTTAAATGACCTCAACATTGTCTTCTACAAGAAGACAAGAAGACAGAGAACAGTACAGATACAAACTCCCTCACGATCGTTTCTCCAGAGCCTGACCTCCCACAAAAAAGAAACTCCCGCGCTTTGACACCGCCGACTTCATCACACCGCCGCCCAGCACACCTCCGACATCCAACTCCGTGTAGGCGGCATTGACAGTCCCCGAAGGAGAAACTTCATCACAGACACGGGAAATGGAGGCGTGCAACACCACCGTGGATGCCCCACACGCGACAGCCGGCTCGGGAAGGTAGAGTATTCGGCCGGATAACACGTAATTTTGGTTTTGTTGGTCGTATGAAAACATAAAAGAAGACCCTTTTTTGGTGTGGTGTGTGATATCTTGAATGCAGTGATCGTGATGCATTCTTTACCTAATTTTCAGTGATGTTGCAGAAGGAACAGGAAGTGGGGATTGCATGCTGTGAAAACATGAACATTTTGGTACCATGAATGTGTAGGTCATTAAATGCACTGCACTTGGCTGGTGTATTTTGAAAAACAGTGAACCCTCAGCATATGACAGAAGAGTGGTTGTTTTGGACATAAAACCCCCTGCATATGTATGATACAAGAGTAATTTTTTTTAACACAAGAACCCTTGAATATGACACAAGAGTAATTTCTTTGGACACAACAACCACTGCATATGACACAAGAATAATTTTTTTGGATACAAAAACCCCATAATATGACACAAGAGTGGTCTTTTTGGACACACAAATCCTGGTACTGCTGTGTTGTAACATAAAAGCATGCATGCATAGAGAAACCTATGTACGAGTTGTGGCATTCAGGCTGTGGAAGGCTGAACCCTTAGTGCAAAGACCATTACTGTTGTGCTGTGGATTTTCTGTGCAATGCACACTAGTACTGTGGTGAATATTAATCTTTGATTAATGTAATGAACATCACTGTTATGCTGTGGGATTTTTTTTTGTGCATTGAACATTACTGCTGTGGCGAAACACAATACAATGGTCATATATTGCAAAGAACAGAACTGTTGTGCTCTGGAAAATATTGTGTTGGCATATGCATTTAACAAGTAAGATTTATGTCATGAAGCTCGAAGCAACAGTCCAGGGTCCGGAAGAGAATCAATGCTGGGATAGGTATACATTTTTTAGTGATCGACACTCTGGGCTGTTGAAGGTCATACCGTGCATGTTTCGGGGAAGCAAGCACGCCATCTGCCTACAGCACTTGGTGGACAACTTTAGAACACAGGTAAGCATCAATTATGTCAGTATACACAAGTTACAATGTAATTGTACACAATTTTGGGTGAAATGAACACAAGTACAGTGAAAATGGACACAGTTGTAGTGAGATTGTACACAAATTTGGTAAACATGTACACAAGTTTGGTAAAACTGTACACAATTTTGGTTGAAATGTACACAAGTATAGTGAAAATGTACACAGTTGTGGTGAGATTATACACTAGTTTGGTGAATATGTACACAAGTCTGGTAAAATGTACACAATTTTGGTTGAAATGTACACAAGTACAGTGTGTAGGCACACAGTTGTTGTGAGACTGACCAAGATTTCCTATTATGGTACAGGTTCTGCGGAAGTAGCCATTCAAAAATAAAGAGTACTGGGTTGGCGTGCTAAACAAAGCAGCGTATGCTCCGACCATCGCCGAATTTAAAGAGCACCTAAATTCAATACTAACTGCGATGCCGCTTGCCACAGACTTCCTTTGTAATTCGGATCCCGGGCGGTGGGCAAATGCAATGTTTGATGGGATCCGGTGGGGTGTAATCAACACCAACCTAAAATATCAAGTTTATTCAAACACGTGTAATTTCAAGTTTCTTTGTTCACCGCTGGGCTAGAAAGTGAAAGGAGAGCCACGGTTACTGCTAAAGCATGACAATACAAAATATTTATGTACAAAATATTCCGGACTGTAATAGCAAAACCTAAAATATCAAGTTTATTCAAACACGTGTAAGTTCAAGTTTCTTTGTTCACAGCTGGGCTTGAAAGTGAAAGGAGAGCCACGGTTGGACTTGATGTGG
>MAYD01760309.1:0-10178 GCA_001909325.1 Ruellia speciosa
CTCCAAAATCATCCCCAAGTCGAGGGGAGCCCTCGATTTCTCCCCTAAGTCGAGCGGTACCCTCGACTTCCCATCCAACGTCGAGCGTCCGAAGGAGAGACAGCCAACCCTCACCAAACGGCAGGCCCTCGACTCACCTTCCGAAGTCGAGCAGAGCCCTCGACTCACCTCTCAAAGTCGAGGGGTTCCATGGCAGGAGGAAGAAAAACGGAGGAAGCCAATCGTTCGATCTGTCTGCCTGTGTCTGAACTCTGCATTCTTAATAATTAAGAATCGAGAAATTGCGATTTGGTCCCCAAACTTCTGGATCTCTTAATTTCAGTCCACAAGTTTCCAAAAATTTCCAATTGGCCCCACAAGACTCCAAATCCTCATAACAGCCCCAATCCTCATAATATTTAATTTCATCCTGCTATGGATATATAAATTAAATATTCCACTTATTCTATTTTTCGCATCTTATAAATTAATTATTCCCAAATAATTAATTCGCGAAAAATTTATACTCACTTTTGGGACTTTAATTCCGAATAAAAATTCTGGAATTATGTACAGTAACACCGGGTGTTACAGTATGTAATACCCGGTATTACAGGTGGATTTTAATTCGATTTTAATAGGAAATTAAATCGAATTAATTTAGGAAACCATAGAATTCTGTGTGAATTTTCTCAAATTAAATTATCAAGGGATAATTAATTCAGGTATGCGAAAAATAGGGAACAGATCAGATGATCAGATTTTGTCGACGTCGCCTTGGATTAAATTAATTTGGAAAAGAAAATCCAAATTTATTAAAATTAGGCTTGGACCTCATTTAATTAAATTAGATGGAACCTAATTTAAATAATAAGGGTGTACAGTGTACGGGAGGAGGCGACATTCAGTAATCAGGGATTAATATTTCTTTGTGGGGAAAAAGAAATATTACATAACCTTTAGGGTTGGAATGTGGAAATGTAGAACTTATGGGATCGAAATCAAGATTTCAGAAAAGCTGGGGCGGAAACTAAAGGAAGGAGAAAGTTATGGGTTCAATCGAATTAAGAGGGAGATTTGAGGGACCCAAATGCAAATAGCCAACTCTTGATTTCTAATTAAATTATAAATCAAGACAGAGATCAGAACAGAGGCCAGTGTCGAAGATTTTGCTTCCTTTTTTCCTTTTCGGTCGAAGATTTGCAAGGTGAGGTCGAAGATTTGGGGTTCTTGGTAGTGAATTTTGGTGTCTAGGGTTCGGAGGGTTAGTATATAAGCCAACCTTCACCCGATTTTATTCATCCGCCGCAATGCACGATCCTTGATTCCCCATTTCTTCTCTCGGCCGAAGGTATGTCTAGAACCCTAGTTTTTCCATTTCTATCGATTTGGGGATTATGTTGTTATTATGTTGATGAATTGAGCTTGAATCCGAAGATTTGGGGGTGTCGAGTGTGTTCGATTTTTAGTTTGGTTAACGACTGTCGATAGTCCCTGTCTCTATCTGTGTCTCAATTGTTCGTCCAATCCAAATTGGTTTTGGGTGTTCAGTTTTGTAACGCCCCAAAAATTTAAAACATTTTTGGCAATGTTACTGCCATACCAGTTCGCTTAAACTAGTGGCCAGCTAGCTTAAGCGCGCCGATACGAAGCCGAGTAAATCACACAAACAGGGGTTATAATAATTAATTAATGTCTTACATGCAAGGGAAACAACAACCAAGCAAAAGGAATCATTAGTATAATAATAACAACATCCACAAGCCATACGGGTCATCCTGACCGAATCACAAAAAGAATCATCATATCCGGGCCTCCCGCCCTGTATCAAGCCCTCACGGCAACTCCCAACTGAACAAAGTATGGCCACAGGCCGGCAACAATGTAAGTCATAACACAATTCTCAAAATGAAATCAAAAGTAGTAACAGATAGGCAAAAGCAGGCAACAGATGCATCCTATACTAGCGTCCACTCAAAACCCCAAATCCCATGTCATGTGGCTGCGCCTCCAGGAGGATCTATAAAAGAAAAGAAAGGCAAAGGGGTCAGTACAAAGTACTGAGCGAGGGATAAATGGACAATAGGAATAAAGATCATGCGTAAGTAGAAGGCATAACAAGGAATGAATAATAAGGTATAAACACGAATCATGCATAAGACATCAAACCGTCCCATACCGGTGCTTCAACCATGAGCATACACAAAATACATATGATGCATGGCCTAACATACACCTATCTACCCTATATGCACATGCAGAAGAAATGCCTAGGCAGGCTCCTACCTAATGATCCAACCCAGGCATCCATGGTATCGCACATACCGACAATGCCATATAACCAGACATCCCTGATACTATGTGTATCGCCAATGTCTATGCAACCAGGCATCCATGACATCAATGTGTCGACAATGCCGAAATGAATCAGGCACCCATGATACTATAGGTATCGACAATGCCACAATCACATAGACACCCATGGTGCTCCGCACTCCACCAGTGTCGACTCAATTCACATAACTCAAGTTAGGCCTGCCACGGCCACATACCGGCACACACCAAACACATGCTACAAAATGCTCAACCACAAGGAATTCTCATCCTTCCTAAGACCTCAATTCACATGCAATCAAGTGCCACATTTCACAACTCGTGCGATCAAGACATCAATATCCCAAGCCATAAACCACAATCCCCCTCACTAAGCACATATCAATTCCATGACCTCATTCATAACAAGAATCCTCCCAATTTACCTCCCTAGTCCATTAGTGTCATCAATGCACACATTAGCAACTTTAATCATGCATTCCACCTAGCCAAGGCATGATTTAATTCAATCAGACAGTGAGGAACAGGGGATAAAATCATAACCAGGCATCACAACACAGAAAAAGAATCAGAACATCATTTTCTGGGACCTTCAGGTCCTGCGGTTTTGATACCGCGGAATCGGATTCTGTGGTCGGGGCTCGCGAATACCACAAGCCCTGCTGTCGCGCAGGCAGATCGCGCGATCGACTTCAGACCGGAAAAACATAAATGTAAGCTTATCCCTTGCCTGGATTACGATGTGTAGGTGATGTCCAACCCTTCATTGAGCTTCCTTAACAAGTTCCCAACCTAGAAACCAAGATCAAAACCCTAGATCTTCAAACCCTAGATTCAAATCAAAACAACAAAGAGAAGGGAAACAGCCTAAGATTGAGCTTCCACTCACCTCTCCTAACTCTAAGGGAAGGGTTTCAAGCCTCCAAATCTTCCTCAATCCAAGTTTCAAGCCCCAAACCCTAAATAAGACTTCTTAGGGTTTCTTCATCAAAACAATCAAACAAGAGCAAGAACAACCAAAGAAATGGAGGATTCCTTACCTCAAGGAGCTGATTTCAAGATCCCAAACTTCCCTCTTTAATAAATGTTCAAGGTTTCCTTACTCTCACACCAAGGAAGAAGAAGAAAGAAAAGAGAGGAAATGGAAGGAGTGTTCTGGGATAGCAATCTGGAAATGAGCCAAAGCACCAGATTTAGGGTTTATATAAACCAACACGTCATGGGCCGAGTCTGGGCCGAGCCCAGACTCCGCGGTATTGGGTCGCGGTATCCGAAAACCGCGAGCCCTGGGCTCGAAAACCGCGAGGTATGAAAGTCGAGGGAAAATTGGTAAAAATCGCGGGAACCTTCGGGCATTACACTCCAAAATTCACTACCAAGAACCCCAAATCTTCGACCTCACCTTGCAAATCTTCGACCGAAAAGGAAAAAGGAAGCAAAATCTTCGACACTGGCCTCTGTTCTGATCTCTGTCTTGTTTTCTAATTTAATTAGAAATCAAGAGTTGGCTATTTGCATTTGGGTCCCTCAAATCTCCCTCTTAATTCGATTGAACCCATAACTTTCTCCTTCCTTTAGTTTATGCCCCAGCTTTTCTGAAATCTTGATTTCGGTTCTACATTTCCACATTCCAATCCTAAAGGTTATGTAATATTTCTTTTTCCCCACAAAGAAATATTAATCCCTGATTACTGAATGTCGCCTTCTCCCTTATACTGTATACCTTTATTATTTAAATTAGATTCCATCTAATTTAATTAAATTAGGCCCAACATAATTTTAATAATTTGGATTTTCTTTTCTAAATTAATTTAATCCAAGGCGACGTCGACAAAATCTGACAATCCGATTTATTCCCTATTTTTCGCATACCTGAATTAATTATCCTTTGAAAATTTAATTCGCGAAAAATTCACACAGAAATTCTGGGGTTCCTAAATTAATTCAATTTAATTTCCTATTAAATTCAAATTAAAATCCACCTGTAATACCGGGTATTACACTAAATGTGGTTGTGGCAAGCCATTGCAACTTCTTCATGATATTGCATATATTCGTTCCCTGGTGGGAATGGCAGATCCTCCCGGCACGGCGTGTCGCGGTGGATATTTTCGTCCCAGGTTGGGATGGCAGATCCCTGTGGCTGATAGCGCGGGATATCGTCCTCACGAGCAGTGTGGATGGCTGAGATATGTTTCCCCTGAGCAGTCCAGGGAGTTTATGCGATCCTCCGGCTGTGGGATTCATATCGCCAGGGTTTAGATGCCGGCTTAGGATGCATTGCACGTCATCACATACGTCATTCACATTCTTGCATTCTTGTATGTCGTGGTTGAAGCACCGGTATGGGACAGTGTGATGTTTTACTTGTTCTGTTTTCTGATTGTTCCTTGTTTACCCTTTTATATATTCCTTGCTCATTACGTTGTACTGACCCTCGTGTTTTATTTTTATAGATCCTCCTGGAGGCACGGCTGATCAATGACTGGGATTGGGTACGAGCGGTCAGATAGATAGGATGCATTATTTGTTGCACTATGCATTTTTCCACTGCTACTTCTGTTTCTTGATCATGCTTTCCTTGATGTTACTATTGGTACTTATGGCTAGCCTATTACTATTGATAGTAGTTGAGTTGGTCCTGGCGGGAGGTTGGCTGATAGTCCGTGCGTTTACTCTTAATTGCCATGCAAGACATAATTAATGGTTTAGTTTCTTTGAGATTGTGTGCTTTGCTCAGCCTTGTATCATGTAGTCTAAGCTAGCTGGCCACTAGTTTAGATCAACCGGTACGGCGGTAGCGCGCCAAAATGATTTGAAATTTTGAGGCATTACAACACTTGAATTAATTGACACTTGGATTTAAATTAGTCTGGATTTGAGGACTTAATTAAATTGATTGGATTTAAATAAATTTTTCCCACAAAAAGATTTTATTTTGGATCCATTAAAGTGAAGGTTTGTGAAATAAATAATTAAATTAGTTCATGAGATAAATTTTCGGTTCATGGGTTAGCACTTAATTCTAGATATACAATTTAATTAATTGGTTTCGAGTATTTGAAGTTAGAGTCGTATCCTCTTTCGGCAAACATGATTTCCGATTAATGTAATTGTACTCCATGACATTTTCTAAATTGTAAGATGATTCAATCTTGGTATCTCTTTTTCATTAGTTGAGAGTCAGATTCGAGAATTTATTTTGATTCCAAAAGAATAAGATAAATTTTGACTACAATTTCATTCTTGCGTAGAGTAATTCCAAAAGTATGAATGGGTAATTTCTTCAGTTAGAAATTTGGGTGAATAGATTTACTTTCTGCTTTAGTGTAATATTTAGTGTAATTTGTTAGAAGTAGCCCAAGTATCTATTCGTAAGAGAGATAACCACAAGAAATTGTGAATTAATGCGTAAAATGAATTGTGTTTTGTCTCAAGTGATGTCTCACTCATAAGAAAGATATAATTGACATTTATTCCAAAAGATGTGATGTTGATTGTTGATGATTCAGATGTAATTTCTTGTAAGCCAAAAGCCCAAGAGAATATTATGTGTACAATTGGAAATATTTGCTGCATTTTATTACTATCTCATGACTAAAATAATTGACCTTTTCCGAGTGCTTCACAATTAGAGTTTTTATCCGAAAATTGGGAAAGAATGTGAATCCATGATATTTTACCCTGATCCAGAGTTCCTCTACAATAGATTTTTACTGCTTTCTTAGAGTAGTATTTACTGCTTACTAGGAGTAGGGTTAGATTAGACCCATGCCCCTATTTTTTTGATCAAGTAACAAAGTCGAAAGTTTAGTTTGCACATAAGCGCAATCAAATGCTTCTATCGTATTTCCGCCAGTGAGACGATCCGATGCTTACTATAAATTCTGCAATCTTGATCCCATGCGCTTTCGGGTATGTGGCGAGATTTACTTCAAAATCAATAAATGATTTCTTTAATTCATGACATGGTTATAGCTTATTCCATTTTATATTTTCCAATCAATAAAACGTGACAAATTCTTTAATAGGGTAATCTCACCATAAGCATAAGTATAAGCATAATCTCACCATAAGCATAAGCATAATCACAATGCAGGGAAGGGGCTCTGTGATCTCGGATTGAGCATAAATGTTATTTCTTATCTGATGTTCAACAGGTTGAACTTAGGAAAGTTAGAGCCAGCACGGATGAGGTTACAACTTGCAGATCGATCTCTGACAGCACCTTTGGGTATCGTTAGAGACGTGATCGTGAAGGCTGGGGAATTTCTGATCTCGGCCGATTTCGTGGTTCTCAATATGGAAGAAGACCCGGAGATCCCTCTGATCTTAGGGAGATCATATTTGGTTACGGGTGGAGCACTTATTGACGCCAAGGAGGACCAAATCACATTGCGAGTTTCTGATGAGGAGAACACCTTCATTATGAATAGGTTGATGAAATACCCTACTGCGCTCCTGAATGAAGACGAGGATAAGAAAGAAGTTTTTGTTTGTAATTTCATAGATGACTGTGATTCTGAACTTTTGTGTGCTAAACTGTGTGAGGAGAGCGAGAACTCTAAGAGAGCTGTAGACTCTGGTGATGTAATTTTAAAACAGGAACAGATACAAGCAGAGGAGTTCAAGGCCATCACATTTGCTGATGAAGGTGACGAAACAGAGAATGCAACGGAGGATAAAGAAGATGGGTCTGTATTGATGCAGAACCCCTCAAGTACAAACTTGGACCTTAATTCTCCAATGAGAAGTAAGAACCTACCCTCCATCGAATCACCATCAGAGCTTGAACTTAAAACTTTACCCGCCCACTTGAAGTATGTGTTTTTAGCTAAAAATAACAAACTTCCAGTAATAGTTTCATCCAAACTAAGCGCTGAATAAGAAAATGCTCTGGTAGAGTGCCTTAAAAAACTTATCAATGCGATAGGGTGGTCTATTTCCGACATACGTGGAATAAGCCCTTCCATTTGTATGCATAGGATCCATTTGGAGGAAAACTACAAACAGTCCAGGCAGCGTCAACGGCGCTTGAACCCGATGATGCAAGAAGTCGTTAGGAAAGAGGTAGTCAAGCTTTTGAATGCCGGAATAATATACCCGATTTCGGACAGTACATGGGTTAGCCCGGTCCAGGTGGTGCCGAAAAAGGGTGGGATGTGCATAATAAAGAATGAAGTTGGTGAGGAGGTGGCGACTCGACCAGTCACAGGTTGGCATGTGTGTATTGACTACCGCAAGCTCAACGAGGCAACTAGGAAGGATCACTTTCCATTGCCATTCATCGACCAAATGCTAGAGCGTCTTGCATGTAAACAATTTTATTGTTTCTTAGATGGTTATTCTGGGTATAATCAGATCAACATAGCTAGTGAGGACCATGAGAAAACCCTTTCACGTGTCCTTATGGCACTTTTGCATACCGACGAATGCCATTTGGGTTATGTAACGCTCCAGCCACATTCCAATGTTGCATGATGGCTATCTTCTCTGATCTAATTGAAAAATGCATTGAAATATTCATGGATGACTTCTCAGTGTACGGTGTCAGTTTTGAAACCTGTTTAAACAATCTTGCACTAACTCTCCAACGCTGTGAGGACACCAACCTGATTCTTAACTGGGAGAAGTGTCATTTTATGGTCACAGAGGGAATAGTTCTAGGTCACAAGATTTCTCAAGCCAAAATAGAAGTTGATCAAGCAAAAGTTTCTGTCATTTCAACACTTCCAATTCCAAATTCACTCAAAACACTTAGAGGATTCTTAGGGCATGCCTGTTTTTACCGGAGATTCATCAAAGATTTTTCAAAAATTGCCAAACCTCTATTTAATTTGTTGTGTAAGGATGTAGTGTTTGAATTTAATGATGAATGTAAATGGCTTTTGAGAAGTTAAAAGAAATGCTGATAACTGCTTCGATAGTGCAACCGCCCGATTGGTCTTTGCCGTTTGAGGTAATGTGTGACGCCAGTGATATAGTTATTGGTGCAGTTCTCGGGCAACATAAGGAAGGGAGGCATAATGTAATTTATTAAGCAAATCATTCCCTGAATGATGCCCAAGTCAACTACACCACTATAGAAAAGGAGATGTATGCGGTTGTCTTTACGTTTGACAAGTTTCGCCAATATCTTATTGGGGCGAAGACGACTGAATACACGGACCATACTGCACTGCATTACCTGTTCCACAAACAAGATGCAAAATCCAGACTGATTAGGTGGGTACTATTGTTGCAGGAATTCGACATAGTCATCAAGGACAGAAAAGGCAAATATAATGGTGTTGCAGATCATTTGTCCAGGTTAGAACATGTTAGGAACAAGTCTGAAATTCGAGAGGTTTTTTCTGATGAGCAACTTCTTGGTCTTTACCTACATGATACTGAATGACCATGGTTCATTGATTTTGCAAACTATCTTGCGTGCGGAATCAAACGCCCATTTAAAGATAGCTAGCAAAAGAAAAAGTTCCTGCGTGATGTCCAGAACTACTTTTGGGAGGTGCCATTCCTCTAAAGGATTTGTGCCGACCAAGTAATTCGAAGATGCGTCACTGAAAAAGAAGCATATGAAATCACCAAGCAATGTCACGAAAGCCCGTACGGTGGTCATCATGGAGCAAATCGCACTGCTTTCAAAATCCTGGAAAGTGGTTTTTATTGGCCGACCATCTACGCGGACGCACAGAAATTTGTTAAAGCTTGTGATAGATGCCAAAGAACAGGGGCCATTTCCAAGAGAGAGGAGATGCCACAACAGAAAATTCAGGAAGTCGAACTTTTTGATTGTTGGGGCATAGATTTCATGGGACCATTTCCCTCATCTCACAATAACAGGTACATGTTTGTTGTTGTTCATTACGTTTCCAAATGGGCGGAAGCAGTGGTGTTACCAACATGCGAAGGGAAACTTGTAGTGAAATTTCTTCGGAAAAACATTTTCACTCGATACGGAGTACCTCGGTGCATTATCTCTGATGGTGGATCCCATTTTCTTAATCCCACGTTTAACAACATGATGAAAACATTTGGAATCCACCACAAGATAGCCACGCCTTACCATCCCCAAACAAGTGGCCAAGTTGAGATCACAAATAAAGAACTCAAACATATTTTAGAAGTCACGGTAGGTAGTGTAACATCCCATGTTACAGTTAAGGTTTTTCCGGTGTCGGAAAATGAGGAAAAATGTTTCGCAAAATTTATTATAGGAAATAATTAATTTTAAGAGTGCGAAAAATTTAATTTGGGCTAAGCAAGATGGAATTATTAAGATTTAAAATAATTCCACAGCCCAACAGAATATTCGAACAGTTCAAGGTCGACGGGTTGAGGGCGACACTTGGAGATACAGATTTAAAGGATCAATTTGGTGCAGAATGAATTGATCAAAGTCTAAGAATTCAAATGGAGTGTATTCAGACTTACGGTTTTGGAAAATGCCAAGTGTTAGAAAAATTTGGCAGAAGTTAGTCATTTCCGTAGCTTGGGCAGAAATGGCAGAATTTCCGCTGAAGTGTGAAATTTCCGCACCATGGGGCATTTCCGCATAATGAATGAGCGTAATTCGGGCAGAATGAGTGGAATTCAGGCAGATCAGCGGAAGTCAGAATTTGATGAAATTGATCAAAATTTCACTAAGGCAAACTGACAGAATTTTCGCACGTGTGACAATTTCCGCACACCTTGAATGAGAAGGAAATTATGGAAGGAGTGGAAAAAAGGCAGAACAGCGGAAATGGTCAAAATGGCTGAAATGATCAAAAAAGACATTAAGGCGGAAGTAGCGGAATTTCCGCTCATGAAGGAAATTTCCACACCTTGAAGGTGCAGAAATAATAGAAAATCAGCGGAAATCG
>MAYD01760311.1:0-11673 GCA_001909325.1 Ruellia speciosa
AAATTTTATGTCGGCCCGACCGGAATCCCCTGTGTGATCGGGAGAGCGATGAGCGGGGCTGAGATTAATGAGAATGTGGAGGAGAGCGTCATGGCCTATTGTCAATTCGAAGGTGACATGCACATATGGACCATCACGAAGAAAACCACTCTAATGGAAATATTCTTTTCCCTGTCAAGAAAATGGGATGCAATAAATCCAACATCGATGAAACTGCAATACGAAGCTCCGATAGACAAGATGTTTGTAACCTTAATTAGTGATGAAGATGTACTGGAAATGGTCAGGGTTAATATACTATTCCATGTAAATATTTGCAAGATGGTTGCTACTCCTATTGTTGGGGATAATCCGCGAAGGAGGTATGTGCTCGTTTGTGCAATGAGTCTCTTATAATATTACATATAAAATTGTGTAATGCTTATCCTTTACTGATTTAATATATACATGTGTTATTTTGGAATAGGGTTGGTGAGGAAACTGAGACGCATCCTGGAGGAGCGAGGAGTACAGCTGCCGGTGGATCCATCGATCAGCACGCTCGAGAAATACGAGGAGAGGGACAGACATTTGAAAATGCAGACCACTTTCGGAGTGCCATGAAGAATTTCTGCATTGCCAACCAGCGAGGTGTCAAGTACCAAAAAAATGACAGTGCGAAGATCATCGTGGTCTGTACCTCCGAGGGGTGTTCTTGGAGAATTTATGCCGCATTGCACAAATCAGACCATTCATTCGCCATCAGGAAATGCAACTTGGACCACACGTGTGGGGTGGATAATCTTAAAAGTCGAGGCCACCCACAAGCTGATGCCAATTGGATAGCATCTGTGATTGCTGCAAAGGTAAGGGATGATCCCGGGTATAAACCTAACACGGCTATCAGTGATCTAAAGAGGGAATTCGGTGTCACGATATCGTACCATCAAGCTTGGGCTGGCAGGGAGATTGCACTGAGAGACTTAAACGGAGGCGATAGAAACTCGTTCGACAAGTTGCAATGGTACTGCAATGCGGTGAAGGAGACGAATCCTGGTAGCATTGCCGATTTGGAAATTTCCCCCGAATCTATGAAGTTCAGACGAATTTTTATTTGCTTCTCCGCATGTGTAATGGGCTTCGTACATGGCTGTAGGCCTCTACTGTTCCTGGATGGCTGCCATATTAAGTCAAAATGGAAAGGGTGTTTGATGACTGCAGTTGCAAAAGATGCAAATAGAGGGCTGTTCTCGGTCGCGTATGCTGGTATGTTTTTTATATTACCTACACTATACTACAGTCCCCATTGCGTCCCACAATGTGAAGCTTATATTACCTTTGGTATTGGTTGATCTAGTTGTCGATGCTGAGAACGATGCCAACTGGGAGTGGTTTTGCTTGAAGTTACGCTCAGCTATTCACTCAGTGAATGGTGACGTTGGCTGGGGGAATTTTACATTTTTTACTGATCGACATGCTGGTCTTATGAGTGCCATACCCTCTGTATTTCCTGGCAGTCGTCATGCGATTTGTCTGCGACATCTGGTTGATAATTTCAAAACCCAGGTATGCATATACGTTGAGTTATCCTACATTGAAAATATGTTGTCTGTATTTGTTTGTCGTTGAGTAAAAAGTGGTCTTACAGTAGCAATAAATTTCAACCACTGAACTATAATACATGCAATTCTTGTTGTAGATAATGAGGAAATACCCGAAACACAATAGTAAATATTGGTGTGGGGTACTGAAGAAAGCAGCCTATGCCCCGACATATGAAGAGTTCAATTTGCATTTGAACGCGCTATTGAATGCCATGCCTCTTGCGAAAGAGTTCATAATACGATCCGAGCCACATCGATGGGCAAATTCTCTCTTCGTGGGTAACAGGTGGGGTGAAATAAATAACAACCTTGCTGAAAGCTGGAACGCGTGGGTTCTAAAGGCGAGGAGCTTGCCTCCACTCCCGATGATTGACAGTATTAGAAAACAAATAATGAAGCTAATGAATGAAAGGAGGGAAGGAGGGACTAGGATGACCGGGGAAATTTGTGAGGAGTATAAAAAAATTCTCGATGCAAACTATCATGCCGGGAGGTTTTTGAAGGTGCAACACACGTCGTACTCTGTGTTTGAGGTGAGTGATAGAGCCGATGCCGTCGCTGTTGACATAAATCTGAGAACATGCTCTTGCAAAGAATGGCAGCTTTGGGGAATTCCTTGCAAACATGCATGTGCGAGCATAGAATCAGTGAACCATAGTGTCACTGCTTATTGCGATCCTTATTATCGAGTGACGGCTTACCGCACATCTTATATGGCGAGCATCATGCCGATCCCAACCGTTGGTTTGCAAGCATCTAGGCAAGAATCGAATGTTTTCGTAAGTGCTCCGGAAGTACGGCCACAACCTGGAAGGCGGAAAACAAAACGGTATGCATCTCAAGTCGAACCCAGCATCACGAAGTGTGGCTCATGCGGTAATCGTGGACATAACAGAAGAACTTGTAAACAACCTCGTCTTGAACGACTCTGATACAACTCGAAGGCCTCTTCAATGGTTCTGCTCAATGGTACCGTCAATACAGCATTGCTTATTTTTGGTATAGTCTGCCATATTAGGGGTTTTCCGCGGGGCAGTGCGGTGCACGGGTTTTTTCCGAATACTTTAGTTTGACATTGTACGCATTTTTTGAATTGGGATGTTAGTATTTGGGTATGCGAATTAAACATTTTGTATAAAGGTACTGTTAATCAAGATTGTAATTAGTGATAAAAGGAAATGTTAATATGGAAGGAAATCTCTTATTTGGACACAAATTTTATATCGCACATGTCCGAGCTAAGTTTGTTCCATTGGTAGTTGTGAGAAATGTACCACATGGAGACTGCTGCTGCGGGCTGTACTTCAGGATGAGTTCGCTGTAAGATTTGTAGAATATGGAGACCTCTTAACAAATGGGGATAGCTTTTCTATGCTTGGAGAATTCTCATTTTGTTGATTGTATATGCTTGGAGAATGCTCATTTTGTTGATTGTAACATGACATAAATATATGCCTATTGATATACATGTACATGATTCCGTTATTGAAATTAGATATAAACCACCAACATGTAATATTTTTAAATGTGCACTAATATTATCGTCTGTATCGTTTGTACATAAATTAACGTATGGATCCTTCAACATTTCTCTTTTGTGACACCCCGTCTCATAATTGGATATTCGGTATTTTTGTATTTGGAAATTATAACCTTTCCCATTTGTGTCCTGTGACGGTCTTCTTTGGAGTACATAACACTTCATTGTCAATGTTGTAACGTCTATCATTTCAATTCTATAACATATCTCAGGTGAACACTATAATATTGTTTAGGGTAGGTGACAATGTGAACTACTGGAGTCAATGCTCTTACAATGTTGTTTATCCTATTGATTGAAAGAGTAATATATGTGTATATTCTTTATACATATAATATCTACCTATAAGAGTGTTTATGTCAAACACTTATTATATATAAGTATGCACAACACACATATATGACTATTGATATACATGTACATAATTCCCACTGCTGATGTTTAGACATTAGCGAGCAGCAGATAAGGTTTTCACTCCTCCATTCCCTCGTATCCGTGGGCAAATAATATTAAATTTCCGTTTAGTCTACCGTATGTAAGATGGCACATAAAGAATGATAAGGTTCTTTAAAGGGGCATTCCGGTGACACCACATCCCCTAATTGGAATTCGTGATTTTTGAAATTGGAAATTATAACCTTTCCAACTTGTGTCCTGCAATGTTTCTCTTCGGACTATATAACATTTCAATTTGATCGCTATAACATCTATATTTGATAATCTATAACATATCTCCTCCAAACACCATAACATTATTTAGGGTAGGTGTTAATGAGACATATTGATTAATAAATGACATAAGTCTTCGGTCGTTCTCATATTGATTAACAGCAGTTTGTCGGCGGTGTGTATCGAATCGTGTAAATTGGCAGCGGTGTCATTTCTGACTGCAGTTGTAATTATTTTGGGGTGCAAGTTTAACAATTTTTAATTGTTGTACTGTAAAACATGAAGTGAAGCAGTGGTAAATGGGAATGTTACTATGTTGAGTGGATTTGCGCATGGGTAAAGCCAAAAGTCACTTCAGTCACATATTTAAACAGAATCCAATACAGTACGATGTCATACACCAACCACACATTTTTTACGCATTAACACAATGGTAACATTCATTTCTCCTTCTTCCCCCTGAACTAATAGCCATTACTCATTCCTCGGGGTCGTCACCTGCGAAAGGACCTGGAGGGGGTGGACCAATACGATGCAATAGCGTACGCACGTCATCCTGCAAAGCAGCCATCCTGCCCTCCAGGTCAGTCCAGCGCTCGTCAGATCGTTGCTGGATCCTTTCACGATCAGCCACGTAAATGTCCCAGCGCTCGTCAGCCTGCCGCTGCATTACATTCAGACGGTCCATGGTTTCGGCGAAGACATTCTCACCTGTTAGATACGGAGGAGAATCGGGCTCGTCAGAATCCGGAGCCTGGGGCACCTGCAGTATAAACTCCTCCATTGGTACTTCTCCTGTTGGCGCAAGAAAAATAGCAGGTACTATTTTCCCGGAAGCAATGTCTGCCCGACGCTGAGAATACCCACTGATGTTAATAGGGCTGCCATTGCGGTAGTCGCACTCTTCGTCACAGACGGGTATCCCTTGTAAACGACACATCTCTGTAATAAGATGTACATATGTGAGGGAGTAATGAGGCGTGGAGGCAATCTGAAGCATGTTGGAGTAAATAATGGACCCAACGTTAGGCTTGACTCCCTTTGCCAGATTGTAGACGTACGCAGCCCTATGAAAGGAAATATAATGGGACCTTGAATTCGGAACAACTCTCCCGATAAAAAGCGTAGCAAACTCCTTCCATGGTGAAATCATGTCCGTAGTGCGAAATTCAGAGCAGAGTTTGGGGTTTCTCCTGTAGTTTCCACCAACACATAGTGATCTTCCTATCATATCGTCTTGATCAGCAGAAAAGTTTGAGTACCCAATGGACGGCACATCAGTGGGCAAGCCGAGGGCAGTGTTGATGGACTCAGGACGAAGGTCTAGTGTCCTTCCTCGAATTCTGAGCGTCTCATGTCCTGTTTCCATTTCGTTGTACTCTGGCAATGCAGCGTAGAATTCGATGGCCAACTTGAGGGACCCCTGCGTAGTCATATGGCGAGCGAAATTCTCCCAGCCCAGCCACTGCATCAGCGGCTGAATTCTGTCATCATCCAGATGATCTGTGCATATGCCCCTTTCTTTGACACACGCCCTTGATTTATTCAGCTCAAAAAACCGCCTTTGTTGATCCATGTTGGGGAAACGACACCTATCCAGTTGACTGAGCTCGACAACATCCGTCAGTGGTTGTCGCCGACGATGTGCAGGATCTGCATCGACCTCATCGTGGGTGGGTGATTCGACTCTCTGGCGTCGTCGAGGAGGCATTGTCTTCCTACAAACAAATCGCCCATAGGTGATTATAAATAAATGTCGAACTCAAGGAATGAGTATAGCATTTTCCCACTATACAATTATTCATACACGGAACATATGAAAACTTGATGCAAGAGTTCAAATTAAGAAGACCAATGAACTAGGCAAGTCAAAATTTCCCAAAACCGCACTAATCCCCATTGAGGAATTCTGTCGAACACGTTGTGGGCAAATTTAGTTCCCAACCGTTGGTTTGCATAAACATCTCCAATTATTCCCCACAACTTGATTTTGTAAGTTTACAACACGTTCAGTATGTTAACAACCCAATGTGGGACGCAAGAATCCAATCAAATACACATTAAAAAACCGCCGCGTACGTTTACGCCGGAACGCGGAAGCAAGAAATTTGGCACTATTTAAGACGAAATCGTACGCGACATCACGCCGGCACTCATTACGTGGAGGTACTAAGACATTACCACAAATCAATTGGGCAGGAATGAAATTTCACATACCGATTCGTGTTGAACCCTAGATGCTCGAAACTGGGGGAAACTTAGAACTCTTCGTGCCCACAGCTTGATTTTGGTGGAATGGGGTGGAGGAAATGATTATTGCCCGGAATTAAGAACGAAACCGTTTACCATAACCCATGGATTTCAAACGGGAGGGTCTAGTGGGATGAGGATTCCCGCGTGTGTCTACTTTAATTTAGAGAAACCGACCAAGGCTTTCACCTCGTATGCGGTTTTATAAGTACCGCATAATTATCCGTCGGCGGTTTGCTATGCGTTTTAGGAGTACCCGCATAGAAAACCGCACAAACCAGAAATTTTGGCCAGACACAGACATGCGGTTTTCTATGCTCTTTTGGAAAAAACGCATAGTAAACCGCATAAAGGCCAAAAATTGGACACCTTCAGACATGCGTTTGGATATGCGTTTTTAGCCCAACCGCATAAAAAACCGCACAAATCAGAAATTTTAGGCCAGACACAGACATGCGGTTTGCTATGCTCTTTCGGTAAAACCGCATAGTGAACCGCATAAAGGCCAAAAAATGGACACCTTCAGACATGCGTTTGGATATGCGTTTTCCGCCATTCCGCATTAATAATTCGCACAAACACACTCCGCCTAAACAATGCTACTCCTGCATCTACGTATTCGGTTTCCGCTTTCACCCATTTCAAACCGCACAGATCCGCCGCATCGAGAGTTCATACAAGCTGTCCACGGCCAGGCGTTGAGCGAAACCGCAAATGAGACACACTCCGATCACTAAAATGCAATCTTATTACATTTCGGTTTTCAACCAATCTGCATTGTCCGCGGATAAAATGGCACTTGGTTTGTGACCGTAGCTTGAATCATTTCTCCACATATCTTGCATTCATCAATTCCGAATCAAATAACAGTACGCAGTAAACCATATAACATTTCTCTAGTCTGTATATAACATAAACCCTTGGAAGTTATAACAATTACCCTATGTAAACTAGAATAATTGTTCTTTTAACATATAACAATTCATCATAAACCATGTAGCATTTCTATTCGGTGTTCATAACTTTGCTACGAGAAACTTATAACCTTTCTCTATTTAGCACTATATCCTTCCCCTAGTGTTTTTTATAACAATTGTTTAGTCTACGTATAACATAAACCCTTGAAAGTTATAACCATATTTGCATGTAAATTATAAGAATTACCCTTTAATCATATAACATTTCTTCTTAAGCCATCCATCAATTGTATTCGGTATTTATAACGTTTCTACTATGGAATTTATAACTAACACCCTATGTAAAGTATAACAATTTTTCTTTCATCATATAACACTTGTTCCTAGACCATATAACATTTCTACTCCATATTCCTAAATTGTCTATCCTAACAATATTATTTCAACATCGTAACAGTTTCCTTTTGAACTTTTACCTTTGCCCATATGTAGATTACAACAATTTTTCTCTTTCCGTATAACATTTCTTCCTTACTACAAAGGCAATCATCTTTACAGGTTATACAATTTTCAATCCTAAAGTTTAAATTTCCGCCGGGCAACTTAAAACTATAGTGAACCGTACACCATATAATTTCCTTTTTATACAAGCCTTACACACGAAGGACTGTGCCAGGATGAATCTCATTTTTGTGGCACTCACAGAAATACTGTCACCAAACAACAGATTCACCAAACATCTAAGCCGCGAAACACTACTAAACTGCATCAAGGTCAATCTAAATTTTGTCGAGGTCAAGGTCAAAATTGAGATAATTACATCGGATAAGATTCACCAATCACGAATAACACGAGTGTATCAGTCCCAAATTACAGTGCCAAATTACAGTCCCCCAAAATTGGTTAGATGAATCCAAAATAGAACCCTAGAATAATTTATCCCTCATACTACACGACGAGCATCTTGGAGTATAGACACTGCAAGTTCTGTTCGATACTTTTTCATATCAATGGCTGGCTCGACTTGCTCCCACCATTCAGCTGAATCACGGGCATATCCCTCACTCCACATGCATACGAATTTGCCACAATCACTGGAATCTGGTTCTTGTTGGCGGCATCCGGGGGCCTCTAAACATTACGATTGTAGCTCCACACGCCATTCACATTTCAGGAGCCATCGCATGAAACTTGATAGAACATCAAGCAGAATCTGCACCACGTTTAAGGGAGGGAAAATACAGTGAACATAAAATATAAAATACACAATATAGGTATGTAGGCAGAACGAAGTAAAATGACAAGATAGTAACAACTTACTGTACGTTGCCGTGACAGGGGACATCTCCTAGCCACCATTGAATTCCTGGATATTATTTGCGATGTTTCCAGGTTAAAAATCAACATATGCCAATGGGGAAAGAGTTGATCGTGTACTGGTAGGATGATGTAATTGATCCCTGCTTGTATAAGATCCCCCAATCGAAGGAGCTCATCCTTCGCTGATTTCATCATGTCGTTAATGAATCCTGGGTAGTCCTTCTCTGTAAGGATTCTATACTTCTTCTGCATGTAGTCAAAAATAGTTTTCTGCGAAATGATAATTAAACTATTTTTAATAAGTTTGCCCAAAAGATAATAATAAAAATATTAATAACACTAAGTTCCGTCCGTATAATAAGTGTTTTACAAACCGATGTGTGGGTGCTCAAATATGTCATCTTCTTAGGGAGATTGTGATTTGCCCTCCACTCGTCGGAGCATATAATCTCCAGCCAGGCGTTTATTATCTCATCACCGATTGGCTCGCCGAACAGTACATCGATTATCTTCGAAGGGACAATGCTAATAACACTACTGGTCCACACATACGGTCTGCAACAGAAAGGCATCTACATTATCTTTTTCGCAAACCTCACCGGTGCAGTAAATTCAAAACGATTATAATAAAGCTTTACCCGTTAATTGGTGCCCTGAGATAGTCCTCTATGTACTGCTGAGTCTCATGGGGAATTAGGTCACGTCCAGCGTAATTCCTTCATCGGGTATACTTCCTTGAATTTCGCTGTTCCCTCTGAAGAAGATCGTTCGCTTCACAGAACTTGGAGTCGTCGATTTCAATCTACACATAATAACCGCATAGACATTAGTTGCTTATATTGACAAATATCAAATACTAGTGAACTTCACAATTTATCTATGAATTACAGGAATGGGGTACTCGGATCCAGGCCCCTTTTTCCCCCTTTTCCTCCTTGCTTGGATACTGCTCGATTCGGGGGTCATAAAGTCGACAGCCTTCTTCTTCGCACGACGGTCCTTCCTCGTTACCACACGCTTCACCAGTGATGTGCATGCCCCGATCTCTTCGGCCTCCTTTCCCTCACCACCCTCGTGCCTACTCTTGCTACGCTGTTCACGCCGAGCTATACACACCGGAGAAAAAGTAACAAAAGTTCACAAACTCGTTTCATTACATGTATTTATACACATGGCCATATGTCACATAAAAAAACAAATTATATCTAATTTGCGAGCATTTTCTCAATTTCAAATAATTGTTCAATTCGTGCAGGTACAGTACCTGGTCCGCCATCAGACTCCTCATCTTTTTCACCTTCTACCTCCTCCTCTGTTCCCTTTTCCGCTGTTTCCTCATCCTCGACGTCTACCCCATCTACCTCATCATTTCCCTCAGACTCCTCCGCCTCCGGCACAACCTCATCCTCCGCCTCATAACGCACTCCCTCATCCTCCTCCTCCTCATCCTCCTCCTCCACCAACAGTAGCTGTTTTTCTCCCTTTGCCATATTTTGTGATTTACCCTTTACATAAAAAAAAAATTTGAGCTTAGTTATCTTCTTTCTAGTATACCGGATACATTAATTACTCATATCACAATTAATGTACCAGTTACTTCATATACCTTGCCCACAGTTTTCGCATGTAGGAAATGGTCCTCCTCAGGCAATGGATAGAAATCTACAACATCCCATTCGGTCAGCTCCGAGATTGCGACTTTACATGACTCCAGCTTTGGATATGTGCTTCCCCACCTAGTGCATCGCGGGAATGAGGGCGCTCGAATAGGAGAAACAAGTTCTGGGACTCGTTCAAAAAACCAGGCCTGCCAACCATTTCATACAAATCAATCATAATTTCATACATCGCAGACAAGATCAACCAAGAAGGTTATCAATAAGTAAAATTAAACACTTCGAGTGCATTGCTCACCACTAGTCCCATAGTGCATCCATCAATGTATCTCTTATTCGTCGTGAACTCGTCGATTCCCCTTAACAGGAACCTATGTGCGGCTCTACCCCATGCATAGAGTCCTAGACGATCCAAGTTCTCGACATGGTGTACGAGGAACTGTGGGGTTGATCGATTCGCAGTGGGGAATAGGATGCAGTTGAAGACAAGAAGCACATAAACCCGGGCAAAATCATCCACAGCATCCTCCCTTCCGGCCAGACTCTCCAGTACTTCTAATATCCTTTTCCTATCCACTGCTGAAATGGTGCCCTCGAAGTACCTGGTTCACAAATTAAAAATTGAAGAAACCCGATCAACATGATACTTTCTACAGTGATAAGTTTGTGCCAAGAGATCCAATATCAAAAAGCCCAGTAAACGGTCACAGAAATTATCATCCAACTTCGAGTTTCTACAGATCCTATGTGTATATAAATGACTAGGTAAGGTAATAAGAATAAAATTTAATCATACCTATACACTATACGTGGATGCAAGACTAAGTTTTGGGGTACGTGCTGGCCCCCAAGGTGCAATCCAAGCACACAACAAAGCTCGGATACCTCCAGCTTAATCTCTACACCCCTACCCACCACAAACGCTTCTCTTCGTTTGTCATAACTCCCCAATATCGACTCTACCCAAGCAACGCTTCCTTTTGATGTTTTCGCATTTAGAAAATGCGAAAAGGGCGTTCTTTTCACTGCCGCCCTCTGCTCCTTCGTAATTGTCCTCTTCAATCTATCCATTGTTTTCGTAACAGTGCTCAGTGAGCAAGGCGTCACTATGCCCGCCAAATCCTGCTTCTTTGGAGGCATACCTTCACACGAAAAATTATGTATCACATATGTAACAAAGGAATATCATAATGGTTCGCGCATCTAAACATGCACAAATGCTCCAGTGCTAGAAATAAGCAACAATATCGCTCGACACATTGAACTAGAGGTGCATCAAATCAGAAACTTTCGCAAACACATGACTAGTCTACTATGCAAACTGTAAGTGACACGAGCAGCCATGAATCAACTGCCCTCACGTTCAGAGTTCATAACATGCGCTATCCTGCGAGACAAGAGTATGTGAATGCTTTAAGCAAGCTAGAACAATGGCAAATCGATAAACTATCCACATTGCACAATCCACAGTCCACGCCTTCATTTGACACTGATAGAGATTCTTTATGCTTGATAGAAATTCTATAGCCCCAATTCCCAATTTTAGATAAACACTGAAACCAACATCACCGTCCCATAGACAATCAATTAAAAAGCACCCAATAACTCAAAATAAACCCATTTAAGCAATTTTCCGAACACTTTGTGGGCATGTAATGTGGGCGGCCATATGTTTGCACATTTACCTCAGATCCTTGCCCAACTCACAATGTTGTACGTTTATTTCAAATTATTAGTGTTAACAAACCAATACGGGACACAAAATACAGAATAACAAC
>MAYD01760333.1:0-12436 GCA_001909325.1 Ruellia speciosa
TCAGATCCCCAAGCATTAGGTTATACTAAGGCAACCGACGAACCGAATGAAATGAAAACAGAGAACTGACTGACCCGAACACTGTCCCACGCGCGGTCCAGCACGCGCGGTCCTGGAGGACCGCGTGGCACAAGCCGCGCGAAGTCTCCAGCTGCCGCGGTTGAGCACCCGCGGTTTATAAAAACCGCGGGGCCAAAACCGCGGGTGATCCTGCCCTAGCCTGCTATGTTCTGAAATTGCATAATGTTCTAGCATGCGATCCCCACCAATACCAACATTCCCGACATGCCATAAAAGTGCTAATTTACAGATTAACGGAGGTCTTAAGCCTTGAATTAAATAGGCCAAGTTCTAAGGTTCAACACAAACCCGAACACCCCTAAATCGAAGGAATCGACGACTCCTAATAGATCAACATTCTACAATAGCCAATGCAACCTCCTAAATCCATGCCATACACATGCTAAATCATTAAATGAAGGAAGAAACCCCTTGCCTTAAACGAAATGGACAATCTTGCACCGAAACGGCAAATCCAACAATAAGAAAAAGCAGCCAACTTTCCGGAGACCTACAAGACTCAATACTCGACCGATTAAAAGTCCGGAACATGATCCAGAAAGAGATGAATCTCTACGATAGTCGTGAAGGAACTTACCCTTGATTCTCAACGTACGGTGGTCAAAAGAGCTCACCAAATCGGGACAGACACACCACTACACACTGTGACAGAAAATAAGTTACGAACAGTCAACTTTGGAAGCACCTACCGAACTCAATTCTAAACCAAATGAGGAATCAAAAGGAGGTTCTGGAAACTAAAAACAACCCTCTACAAATGTCAAGAAGAGACTTACCCAAGATTCAGAGTGTAAGAGTGTCGAAATCAACTCCCAAAACGACTCAAGTGAAATTGCACAAATGAGAGCAAATGTTTTAGCTCTTTAGGAGGCCGGAGATCAACAATCGAGGCGTCAAAATCATCATATAAACCGAAGGATAGGTAGAGGGGGTTGAGAGGAACATAATTACTTGAAATAGCTTCGTCGAAACTCCTAACGTTTGAAGACGAAATGGAAGCTCCAAGGATGAACCAAAACAAGAACTTCTTGATATTCTTGTGGGCGTTTGGGGAGGTTTGAGAGTGTTGGGAGGTTTGAATGAGTGTTGACATGCTACACAATTGCTGGAAAAAGGGATGGTTTGGAGGGAATTAGGGAAAAGCAAGCTAGGCTACAGACAAGACAGGAGCATACACCTGCACCGCGGCCCGCGCGGTTTTCCTCCCTCGGTCCTTAAGGACCGCGGGTACTCGATCGCGTATGTCCAGAAAGGCCGCGCGGTTTTGTCAAACCGCGGCACCTCTATCACGGTATCCCCAGCAAGCAGGTCAGGTTTGATTGATCGTCTCGACTCAAGGAATCCTACGGTGCAAGAATTAACCTACAATGCTATGCAATTAAGGTAGGGCATGCTAAACTCTATCTCTACAAGCCCGAAAACGACGTCGGGAAGGATTTCTAAGTCAAACAACCCAAGTACTACTGTTCTCTAGACTCTAAGGCGTCGGGGCATTACATCCTCACCCCCTTAAGACATTTCGTCCCCAAAATGAAATTTGTACAATCACTAAAGTAACACTACCTCAAGTCAAAGGTCTAAGGTCTAGGTCAGGGTATCTCTCCCGCATTGACTCCTCTGTTTCCCAAGTAGCATCCTCGTGCCCGTGTCGCGACCACAATACCTTCACCAACGGAACATTGCGCCGCCTCAACTCTCGGATCTGTGTGTCAAGGATACGAATCGGAACCTCTTTGTACTCTAAATTCGGCCTGAACTCAATCACGTCTGGAACCACTACACGAGACGGGTCTGAAACGAACCGGCGAAGCTGTGAAACATGGAAAACGTCGTGAACCCCAGCCAACTCCTCGGGAAGTGCTAACCGATAGGCAACTTTCCCGATATGCTCCGTGATCGCGTAAGGCCCGATGTACCGGGGACTCAACTTCCCCCGAATCCCGAATCGCCTCACCCCCTAACAAGGGATACTCGTAGCAACACCCGATCTCCTGGACTGAACTCCCACTGGCGTCTGTGCAAGTCTGCATAACTGCGTTGTCGGTCCTGCACCTCTCTCATCCGATCCTGGATCCGTCTGACCTGCTAAGTAGTCTCCTCAATCAGCTTTGGCCCGATCACAATCCTCTCTGAAGCGTCGTCCCAACACAACGGCGTCCTACACCTGCGCCCGTAGAGTGCCTCGAAGGGAGCCATACGAATGCTGAAGTGGTAGCTGTTGTTGTACGAAAACTCGACTAACGGTAACAAGTCCTCCCATGATCCCTGGGAGTCCAAGATGCATGCCCGAAGCATATCCTCTAAGGCCTATACCGTGAGCTCCGACTGCCCATCTGTCATCGGATGCCAAGCGGTGCTCATACTGATGTGCGTGCCAAATGCAGCCTGAAGCTCCGTCCAAAATCTGGATAAGAATCGTGAATCCCTATCCGATACAATGTCTCTGGGCACTCCAAAGCGAGAAACCACATGTCGAACGTATGCCTGGGCTAGCTGCTCCATCGACCAAGTCAATCTTATAGGAATAAAGACGATGCTCTTGGTCAATCAGTCTACAACCACCCAAATCGTGTCACAACCCCGGCGTGTACAAGAAAGTCCGGTCACAAAGTCCATCGCTATCGAATCCCACTTCCAGTCCGGCACTGGTAGTGGCTGCAGTAATCCCATCGGACGCATGTGCTCGGCCTTCACACGCTGGCATACTCCACACTGTGCTACAAACTCCGCAATCTGCCTCTTCATCTGTGGCCACCAAAACGTCTGCCGAAGGTCTCGGTACATCTTGGTAGTCCCCGGATGAATCGAATACGTCGTATTGTGCGCCTCCTGCAAGATGCGGGTCCTCAACTCTGGTGGACTCATCGGTACGCAGTATCGGTCATGCAATCTGACTATCCCTGAATCGTCAACCCGGAATGCCTGTGTCTGCCCTGACTCAACCCGGCGACGCAACTCCTAAATCCTGCTGTCCTGCAACTGATGCTCGGCGATCTCCTCCAGCACAGACGGTACCACTGTCATCGCATTCAACTGCTCTGTCAACCCTCCGTGTGTGATAATCTCAATCTCAGCCCACTGTAACTCTCGTAACATCCTCGGGGTCACTGTCACCGTACCCAACCGACCCCTCTTCCTACTCAAGGCGTCCGCCACTCTGTTCGCCTTTCCCTCCTGATAGATGATCTCGAGGTCATAGTCAGCTACTAACTCCAACCATCTGCGCTGCCTCTTGTTCAACTTTCGCTGAGTGAACAAATACTTTAAATTCCTGTGATCGGTGTAAACTCTGCAAACTGATCCATAAAGGTAGTGTCGCCAAATCCTGAGCGCATGTATCACCGCTGCCATCTCCAAATCGTGAACTGGGTAGTTCTGCTCATGCGGTTTCAACTGCCTCGATGCGTATGCGATCACATGTCCCCTCTGCATAAGAACACAACCCAATCCTAACAACGAGGCATCTGTGTGCACATCAAACTCTCCCGAATCATCTGGTAAAACCAAAATCGGTGCCTCGACCAGTCTCTGCTTCAGCTTCTGAAAAGCTGACTCACACTCCTCCATCCACAGAAATCGAACGTCCTTCCATAGCAATTGGGTCATCGGCCTCGCGATACTCGAAAAATGCTCAATGAAACGCCTGTAATACCCTACCAACCCAAGAAAGCTACAGACCTCAGAAACATCTCGCGGTGCTACCCAACTGACCACTGCCTCAACCTTCGACTGATCCACTGATTCACCCTCGGCTGAAATCACATGCCCTAGGAAAGAAACTCGGTCCAACCAGAAACTACACTTCGAAAGCTTAGCATAAAGCCGATGCTCCCGAAGTACTGTCAACACCTCCCTCAAATGTGTCTCGTGATCCTGAGGCGTAGGCGAATACACAAGAATGTCGTCGATGAAGATGACAACGAACCGATCCAAGAAAGGTCGGAACACCCGATGCATCAAGTTTATAAAGATCGCAGGGGCGTTTGTAAGGCCAAAGGGCATGACTGTGAACTGAAAATGACCGTAACGGGTGCAAAAAGTTGTCACTGGACGATCTGCCTCTGTAATACGAATCTGATGATAACCTGAACGCAGATCAATCTTCGAGAACACTGTAGCGCCACGCAACTGATCGAACAAATCCTCAATCCTCGGCAATGGATACTTGTTCTTGACTGTCAACTGGTTCAGACCCCGGTAGTCGATGCACAACCGTAAACTCCCGTCCTTCTTTCTCACAAACAACATTGGTGCTCCCCACGATGAAGTACTCGGCTCAATATAACCTTTTTCCAAAAGGTCCTGTAGCTGAACATGTAGCTCGCGAAGCTCTGTAGGCGCCATACGATAAGGAACCTTTGACACCGGCTGTGCGCCCGGCGTCAACTCAATGGTGAAGTCAATCTCATGATAAGGTGGTAAACTGGGAATCTCGTCGGGAAAAACATCCGGAAAGTCAGACACTACCGGAATCCTATGAATGGTAAAGTCACTCTCACCCTCGCTCACTGCTGAGACCTCACACAGGAAAACGGAATGACCTCTCCTAGCCAATGCCGCAAATGACACGACGGACATGAAACGTGCATCAGGTCTACGAGGAATAGGACGATAAGAGATGTATGTACCTCTAACCCGAAAGCAAACCTGAGGAATGCCGCATTCGATGCGTGCCTGATGTTGGCTCTCAACCAGTCCATCCCCAAAATCACATCAAACTCTCTCAACGCTATCACCACCAAGTCGGCGGTAAAGGCATGGTCTCCGGT
Organism: Ruellia speciosa; assembly: GCA_001909325.1. Lineage (NCBI taxonomy): Eukaryota > Viridiplantae > Streptophyta > Magnoliopsida > Lamiales > Acanthaceae > Ruellia > Ruellia speciosa. The sequence continues at coordinate 4,851 of MAYD01760333.1, forward strand.
CACTAAGGGTACCTCACGCAAAATCCGTCTACTCTCAATGGTGCCCCTAGAAGGTAAGGACACGATGAGATGATGTGGGTCTATGGGTCTCAATCGATGTCTCGAATAAAAGTGCTCAGAAATGAAAGAACGTGATGCTCCAGTATCGAACAATGCAAAAGCAGGAAATGATGCTACAGTAATAGTACCTATCATCACGTCTGGATCCTGCTCCGCCTCCTCCACATCCATCACGTTTAGTCTCGCTCTACGCCTGCCCTGTCCCCGAGAGGGTACCTGCCCTCTAGAACTCTACCCACGGTCTGCTCCACTATACTGTCCCCGGTGCTGCGCGCGATCCTGTCGGAACCGGGAACACTCTGACTATACGTGTCCATACTCCCAACAGTAGAAGCACTGCAATCCCTGAGACTATCCCCCAGTGCCCTGGCCTACTGCCGCAGAAGGTCCCCTACTCGGTCTAGCGCCCAAGGTCGGGCAATCCTGTCTACGATGGCCCCAGCCTCGACACTGGAAGCACTGCATCATCCGTCGGTCACTGTCTCCACTCTGTGGACCCTGCCGCTGTCCTGATGCTCCTCCAGATCGGCCTCCCCCACAACCCGAGTCCTGGCGTCGCTGACCCTGAAACCCACGGCTATCCCTGTGTCGCTGTCCTCGGTCCCTCTCAGCCCTGCTCCGCTCATAAAATGTCTGGCGGTCTCGCTCTGTCTGCTCGGAAAATAAAGCCCGCTCGTACGCCGCCCGTAGTGTAGTACTCCCTGACTCCAAGCGGATGGTCGGATGCAAACCCTCCTCAAACTTCCGCACCTTGGCCCTGTCGTCCTAGACCAAGTCCATACCGTGTCTCATCAGATCAATAAACTGGTGGTAATATATAGTAACGTCCATCTGATCACCCTGAACAAAGGTGCGGAACTCTTCGCTCTTGGCAGTGCGAAATTTGGCAGGATAGAAATGGTCGCCCATCTGCTCTACGAACCGGTCCCAATCACGCTCTAGTCGCTGTGTAGGATCTGCCCTCAGTGTACGCCACCACTGCATGGTGCGGCCTACCAACTGTCTCGAAGCCACCCGGACCCACTGTCCTCTCGGGCAACCGATGTCCTCCAAGATGTCCCTCATCCTGTAGGCCCAATCGTCTAGAACTGTCGGGTCTGCATGTCCATCGTAGGTAGGAGGGTGGTGGCGAGTCGCTCTATCCACGTAGTCTGTCGCCCCTATGGCCTGGTGTCGCAACAAACCCTGAACAAGAACCCACGGGTCCACCCCTACCGGGTGCTGAGCCGCTGCCCGTCCCTGAGGAACCTCTCATGCGGGTCCACCCCCTGGTGGTGACGGTGTCTCTGCCTGCTCCCCATCACTGCCAATATCGGGGGTCACTGACGGAGAAGCCTGACGTCTACGAGCCCCTCTCCTGGGCCTACCCCTAAGCACGACTCTAGGAGGCATCTAGAGTAAGGTATCGTCAGGGTTAGCCAGTACCAATCAGTGGTTAGCACAAAATAAGATCAATTAACAGCAATAAAACTGAGTGTCGACAAGTTTCTTGCCCAAAACTCGGAATTAATCCATCCATACCAAACATATTAAACTCCTAGCCTCGTTACAACCAAAGATAAGACCTCAAGATCTCAAATCAAAAGACCATCAGCAATGGTGGAGATGTGATGATTTAGCAAGCTTATGAGTGTCGATCCATACACAACCAAACCTCCGAGAGTTGAGTGAAGTTTTCCAAGTTTACAAATATGCGAGGTAATTAAAATCAGGTGATGTTACCTTGAGGAAGTTCAATAAACTAGTGGACGATTCATTCATTGATTTAATGTGTTACGAGACCAAAAACAACAGTGCACGAAGTATCATTTTATTCAAAACCACATCATTGCACGAACTTCAGAGTTGGTGGTCACTGTACAATTATGGTATCAAGTTGTGAATAAATTTTGATGCTACAAAATAAACTCCTTTTTCAGCTGCAATTTTGCAAAACTTAGCTTTTGACTGTTCGGGGACTTAAATGTGAGGATGCTGATGATAGTCATTTTGACCATCATTTGTCGTCTATTTTGTGACCTTTTTAAGGCTAAAAATCCACATTTAATAGCTTTTTCTGCTTTCAAATGAGGCGCAATTGGTAATTTCAATCTAAGTGTTGATTCTGTGCGAAATCACGAATTGCATGGGTCCACACATGCTGCATTTTTTAAATCACCTTGGCAATTTCAAGTTGTGTCGAGATATTTGTGTGCATGCCACTGTTTATTCTAACATTTCTCATGTGGAAAATAAACATTGGATGTAACATCCCGTGTTACAAAAAGGGATTTTGGAATTCGAGGGCTTGGTATTGGCACATGGATCTTGTGCTACCCCACATATGTGATTGGCAGCCAGGGCTCCCTAAGATTGATATTGGTTCTTGTCTAGTTAACAGTCAGGTTATTGGTTCCAGTTTCAGTGTTGTGTATGCAGTGTGTTGTGTTGTGCGTCGGTTCAGTATGGTTAGTGTTTGATTTCCAAATTCTTTGTTTCCCCCTTCAACCCTTTAAGGTTTTGATGTTCGGGTTGGAGACATTAGTTTGGAATTGGGGACAAGCCGATGATGAGATCGAGTCGAGACCGATCTGAGGCTCCCAAGTGGGTGATTTCGGTCTAGTCGTTATGATTCAGTTTGGGCAGTTAATTGAGGTTCTTGTGTTCTTCCTTGTCCTTCAACAAGTTCTGGATTGTGGTTTGTTTGATCTGTAAAATTTGCTAAGGATGGAAATGGGCTGTTGTGGATTAATTGAGTATTGGGCTCGGTTTAGGCCTGGTTGAAATTAATTAATTGATCAGAATCGGGCTTGGACTGTGGGATTAATTTAATGGGCAGATTCAGCTGTTAATGGGCCGGGCCATAATAATAAATTCAAAGGCAGAACAATACTGGGCGGGGTGCTTTAGGCCTAGGCTTGACAGTTTAATTAATTAATTCAGTTTAGACTGTGGGCAATTTGGGCTTTGGACTATGGACTTAAAATAAATTCCTTAATTGGGATTTAAATTAAATGAGACACTTAATTAATTTAATTAAATTAATTATTTGTTTCCTGCGATGATGAGAGGTATGGACAAGTGATCTCGATTGCAGATACTACACTTGAAACATCTGAGCAGTCCAAACAAATAAAACCTGACGCAATAAATATAATAATAATCTAAGGGATTATTATTTTAATTTAATTGTTAGGCAAATAATTAAATTAAAGGACATTTTGAGTTGGATAAATGATTCAAAGGAATTAATGTCAGTTGTTTTGGGTTTCAGATACTCAAAAGCGCGATCACTGTCAGTAGCCAGTTTTGGGATTCGGATTTTCCAATGAAGATAAGAAGACAGTAGATAACGGTACAGACTACACTGGGCAACCATAAGACCCGTCTTTGGCATAGGACTTAGGAATATTAAGTCTAGGAATTTTAACACATGACGTATTAATTTCTTTCTTCATATCCCATGTTCGTACTATGTTATTGCATGTATTACCTGTTATGTGCTAATATGTGATTTACATGCTTGTCATTTGAGTTAAATGAATCTCGCATGTAATACGGAATCGCATGTAATTTGGTAAATCCTGTTGGAAATCGAGCAAGCGACGGTTATTCCTTGTCTCGGACCGACATAAAGGCATATCAAAAAGCGGACACCACGTGATAAATTAATGACGGTGAATAATCTCATTAATACGGATAATCAAGTAAAGAGAAAGATAGAGTGACTACCAACTACCCTCTGGGTTGATCGCCATAGGGGTAAAGTCCACCCGTGGGAAGCTTTCTTTCTACATTAAATGTCCTAGTCTACTCTCGGGATTTGCACCCCTGGAGGTTTACCAGTAATTTAAGATTAGATGAGGGAGTTCTAGCTGTGACGCGTGGGGTGATTCGTGTCATTTGGTAGCTATAATGATCTCCTAACCTTCACCCGACCGTGATAGTAGATTAGGGTATTCAGTGTTCCGTTCAGTCGTGCATTGGATAACCCCATCATATCTCTATTCACACTTCAATCCTTTGGTGTATGGTTCGGTGATGGGTGATTCCAGTCAGCTGTGCCCAAGCATACTTCGTACTTGACAACGGGCCTGTCGGTGGAGCCCTCCGTTGTTCAAGTTAACCCGGTCATTGTTTACTCTACTTGTCTATGTGTTAACTGTTGGCAGGGTTGAGCTTTCAGTCATAGTGCTTGCTGCATTGTGTTTTGCTGCATGAAATGGATTTAAAACCCGTTGAGTAGCATATTGGAGATGCACTCAGCGCGGAGCATATTGCATCTGGTCATTGCAATTATTGTTTTACTCGTGTATGTTCCGTACTTAGTCTTTTGACTAACTGTGCTTAATGCATACAGGTGCCAAGTGTCCGAAGGATATACCTCCAGGCCACTAGATCACACGGGTAAGGCATTGCCTTTGGGTTTCGGTGAGGACGAGAGGACATATTTAATTCAATTGTTAGTATACGGCGCATCCCAGTTATTGATGTATGTTTGAACTCTATTTCCTCGTATCATTTTGTTTATCGGCTTGTATTAAGTAGCCGAGTCCCGGGCGTGGCACATTCTTTTGCAAACCGGCAACAGTAGGCCGCTTTGCTTATAATAAAATCTTACTGTTATTTTGCGTGACTTGGGTGACTGACTGTTTCTAAGTTTGTCAGTGACCTGCGATCAGAGGGGACACGTTTCCTGAAATCCAGCGTACTCTGATAGGTTTAGATAACATGGTTAGCCTAAGCACCGAGCTTACTAAGGGTTAGGCCGTATAACCCAAGGTAAGTTAGGTGTGGCGGTAACATCGTCCGGTTACGGGGATCGGGGTGTTACATTGGATATATCAGAGCGTATATGCTCTATACTGATAAAAATCGGAAAACCCAACGTGCTTATGTGACTAAAACTTGGATTTAGACACTAGGTGTGAGCGGGGGTTTTTCTTCCGGGTTTGCATGCATCTTCATTTGGTCGATGAATGTATGTAAGTTGGTGCTCGTGCGAGGCTACCCACTCGCAACAGGTCAGACTCGTGGGTTCACTTTATGAGCACTAACAAGCATCTGTGGATTTCAGATGCCGCCTCGCAGAGCAGTTAGATAGGCCGGCAAGGCTAGTCTGCTGACGCCGAATCAATTGGGAATCAACCTGAACAGAGTCAGAATCAGCCACAGGGTCAGAATCAGCCTGCAGCAGATCCTATTGCGCAGCTTGTGGCAGCTTTGAATCAGCTTGCCGAATCTGATACGTATGACAGAGTTGCCAAGCATAGATCGTCGCCATTTGTGGGATCGTCAGATCCAGCGGAACTGGAAAACTGGCTAGACAGAATGGAGGAAATCTTTCATGTTGCTCGCTGTCCCGACGACATGAAAGTGGACATCGACACCTATTACTTCGAGGGCGAAGCTAGGCACTGGTGGAAAGCAGTAAAGGCAGACAAGTTAGCGGATGAAACCTACGACTGGGACAGACTGGTCGTTGAAATGAAAACTCGCTTTTACCCAGTTCACTTACTTCGTAAAAAGGTGGACGAATTCCGGAATCTGAAAATGACTAAGAACCAGACAATCGAGGAATATTATGCCAAATTCATCGAATTGTCACATTACCTCCCTGAAGGATCCAAGCACGAGGAAACAATGATGGATTAGTTTAGCAGAGGGTTGTTGCCATACCTGCAAACTGCAATAGCCACACTTGACACCAATTCAGTACAGGCCATGTACGAGAAAGCTGCAAACTTGGCCCGAGTTTCGAAGAGATTGCGTGAGGACTAAGGAGCAATCCAACAGGGACAGGCCAACTCAGGAAGACAGGCAACACAAGAGACAGAAGGGCATTGTCATCCAGGAACCACAATTTAAGAAGAATCCAAGTGGGGGTGACAAGTCCGCTCAGCAGAAACAGAAGCAGGAAAGAGGTAAAGGAAAAGGAAAAGTGGAGCATCGGAACAAACCGAAATTGAATTATCCTAAGTGCGGGAAAAGCCACTACGGACATAAATGCGATGGGTCGCCAATCATTTGCCACAACTGTGGCAAAGAAGGTCATTTCAGTCGACGTTGTCCGGAACCACCAAAGCAGGAGCAAACACGTGGGAGTCAGAATCTGGACAAGGGCAAGCAACCTATGCAGCAGAGCAGACAAGGAGGAAGACTTAACGTGATAAACAGGACAGAAGCGGAGGGCCGAGCCGATGTGATTACTGGTGAGTTCTCTCTTCTCGGTAAGCCTACTTTAGTTCTGTTTGATTCAAGTGCATCATGTTTATTCCTTGCATCTAGTTTTGCTCGATTGCATAGTATAGTGCCTTCGGATAGGGTTAGTCTGTTAGTAACCTTACCATCAGGGGAGTCCATACAGTGCACGCAGTTACACAGGGGACTTCCAGTTCAGATTCAGGGTACCGAATTGCCGTCAGACTTGATCGACTTTCCGTTGACCAACTTCGATATCATTCTGGGTATGGATTGGTTGTCACGCTATCAGGCCAGAATTGACTACCAGAGTAAGAAGCTGAGTCTGAAGGGACCACAGGGTGTCAAAGTGACCTACCAACAGTATCCGAAGGAACCGAATATCAGAGTTGTGTCAGCTGTCAGATTCAGATCAGAGGTCGGTAAAGGGTATCCAGTGTTTTTGTGTTCCGTCCTTGATCTCAATTATGATCTGTCAGGACTGGAAAACAAGCCAGTTGTGAATGAATTTCCCGAGGTGTTTCCCGAAGAGATTCCTGGGTTGCCTCCGGTGAGGGAAATTGAGTTCACCATCGAGTTGGTTCCTGAGACACGATCAATTCACAAGGCACCATACCAGATGGCTCAGGCTGAATTGAAGGAATTGCAGGAGCAATTAAAGGAACTTTCGACCAAGCAGTTCGCCTTGGGGTGCACCAGTGTTGTTTGTCATTAAGAAAGACGGGAGTCTAAGGTTGTGTATAGACTACCGTGAGCTGAACAAAGTGACGGTTAAGAATCGCTATCTGTTGCCAAGGATAGATGATTTATTTGATCAGCTGAAGGGGGCGACTGTCTTTTCCAAGATTGATCTGCGATCAGGGTACCATCAACTGTGGATTGCTGAAAGTGACATCACTAAGACAACATTCAGAACGCGTTATGAGCATTACGAGTTCACAGTGATGCCTTTTGGTTTAACAAATGCTCCGGCTGTGTTTATGGATTTGATTAACCGAGTGTTCAGGGAGTACTTGGACAAGTTTGTAGTCGTGTTCATTGATGATATTCTGGTCTATTCGAAGAGTCCAGAGGATCATGCTAAGCACTTGAGGCAAGTTCTACAGACCTTGAAGGATAACAAGTTGTACGCCAAGTTGTCCAAGTGTGAATTTTGGTTAGACCGTGTCGCCTTTTTGGGACACATCGTGTCTAAAGATGGAGTAGCAGTAGATCCGGCAAAGATTGAGGCCGCACAGAACTGGCCTACTTCCAAGAACATAACTGATGTCCGTGCTTTTCTGGGATTGACCGGATATTATCGGAGGTTTGTGGAAGGATTTTCCAAGATAGCCAAACCAATGATA
>MAYD01760497.1:0-21137 GCA_001909325.1 Ruellia speciosa
GTGACAGCAAGAATTCAATGCGACGCAGTCAACTTTGTAGAGCCATAACTCACTCAATACTCAACGGATTGGAAAGATTAAAAATGATCCAGAAACTACAAAGAACGTGCTACAAAAACCTTGAAGGAACTTACCCGAGATTTGGAGTGTAGGAGGGTCGAAATCAGCTTGCAAGAAAGCTCAAAGTGAAAAGGCAATTCTGTGACAGCAAGGTGCTAGAGAACATAAATGGCCAAAACTCCATGATCAAGAACTCAATCTCAACATGCAAACCAGGGAGATCGTAGAAGAAGTTAAGGGCTTCGATTTTACCTGAGACGTGCTTGCCGAAATCCTAGGCTCGGAAGGCAAATCTTGAGCTTTGAAGGTTCAAGACAAGAAGAGGGCCATGGTTTCTTTGGAGAGGGAATTGGAGTCTTGGAGAGTGAATAATTGCAGACAAAATGAAGGAGGGGAAGGTGTCTAGCGTGTAAAAAGGGAGGAGAAGACCATCCGACAAGACAGACGACAGAAAAACAGATTGACAGCAGGACCCCGGCACCGCGGTCATACGACCGCGGGACCTATGTTGCCGCAGTCAAGCGACCGCGGCACCAAAATACGGGTCGAACCAGAAATGCCCCTCTCGACTCCAGGAATGCTATGGTGCAAGAATTAGTCCAAGATGCTAAGTGGTTAAGGAGATACAGTCCGATTTCTACCTCTACGAGACCGAAAACGACGTCGGGGCGGGTTCCCGAGCTACGAACCATAAAGGCTAAACTCCCTAGACTCCAAAACGGCTCTGAAAAGACGGGGCATTACAGCAGAACCCATGCCTACCATGATCTCACACAAAAAGAGTGCATGGTACCATGTTTCATCCACCCGATTGCAGCGGCTGTAGATCGTTGTGGCCTGCACGTGCTGTAATATCCTAGAAATTCGGTGCTTTTTAATTACTTATTTATTTATTCTAAGTTCAAGAAGTGACAAGAAACACCTCTAGCACAATTGGTGATAGGATTAACTTAAAAGCTAGAGGTGCAAGGATCAAAACCCCTCATCACCATGTTTTGGATAAAAAAATTTTATTGTGAGCTTTAAATAAGGTAACCTTCTAGAATGTTCTAGCTAAATCTGGATAGAATCGGCCATTACAGGTAAGAATCAACATAATATTTTACTTCCTTAGCAAGAGGATCCCGAATTAATGCGGTAAGAATCAAAATAATATTTTCCTTCCTTAGCAAGAGGATCCCGGATTAATGTCATCGATCTCTTTCCGTAGTTGCTGGAACATAATTAATTCAATATCCTCCTTCCCTTTTTGTATCACACCCTTCTCCCTATATATATGCACCACCACCCAGACCAATCATGCCGTCGTGTGCATTGTTCCAGTAAGTAAGTAAACCACAACATTATTGTGACATTTCCTCCGTGTGGGCGCCCCCCGTGCAAGTCTCAAATCTTCTAAGTAAGTTAGCCTTTACAATCATGAATAGTCTATGAAATTTCATTTTTTTAAAGATTCTATTATGGAGTCAACAAAAATTTTTATGAAACTATTATAAGAATTTCAAGTCTATGGATCCATCCGTAGGAAGATTGTGATATTGTGGAACTATGATTTACATATACATACATATATGTATATAAATAAATTTTGAGTTGTCTCTTTGAATTTTTTTTTTCTTAAAACTGGCTTTGAGAATTATGTGCTGGATGTTCCTTTTAAAAATTTAAAGTTCGAGGGATTTATTTTGACAATTGAGATTTGAAAATGTGAAATGTTGAGTTCTCTAATTGTTGGGATCACTGTCCACACGCTTGAAGACGTAGTAGGGGGTACAATTTGATCAATCGTGCTTAAGGGGATGCGTCCCCACCTTTTTTTTTAATTCGGCCCGTGAGCCGTTTGAGTGAACCCCTAATTTACTGCCTTGAAGAGTATAGACTAGGACACCGATGTTTTAGGTGTAGCTTGAGATTATTTTTCCTTGAAGAGCATTTCGAAGTTCGCGTTGAAGAGCAACTTCGCCTTTTTCTTTGATCCCAGTCGATTGGTATGATTTTTGATTGCTTGAATTGTTACTATATCTTTATGTCGAAACTAAAGTATACTTTAAAATTATATTCACTATTATATCTTAAATTTATATTTTTCGTTATAAATTAAATTACGTTCGTCATTATATTCAAAGTATATTGTAGTATTAAATCCTAATATATTAAATTAGTTAATATTACTATCCTCACTAATTTTTCTACGAATTGGAATCCATGACATTCACCTGAATGTATGGGTTAACTTACCAGCGATTTTTCGCTGGCGTTGTTTTTTCTATCCTTTTCAGGACTTTAATCGAAGACGTGAGGCACATGCATTTCACGTTGGGGATGGGAGTTTGAAATATTTGTAAAATTATAAACTTTTTATGAGCATTATTTTTGGACATACATCTTGCAGTGTTTTCTTATTAAAGGATTTATATAAATTTTAATGTATGTATTAATAAGTCTTCCGCTTTAAAGGTTGATATCTACTTTAGCCTTGGCATTTTCCAAGTGAGCTCGATTATTCGTGTCTTGCTTGGTAGGTGTGGTGGTAACATTCCGATTTTTTATTTAAGTTTTGAATTTCGGGGTGATACACGTGCCTTTGGTACCTTACCACGTTAACTAGTAATGAGTTATGAGACAATAGCCAAAGAAAAAACCTTGCATTTTCTGGTGCTTGTTCGTGCCAAATCCAATTCCAACTAATGTGATCTACTTCATCTACTGTCTCCTCAAATTGTGACCCTAATCGCAACCACTTGTAGCCAAAGGCAGCTGTGTAAATTCCATCAATGTTCCCGGACCAAATAATCGCATCCTTTATCATCGAATTTAATGTAATGTATTTTTGAGTAATTGCTTGGCGAACGACATTCGGGATGGGGGTGAGGCAATGCTGTAATTGCCATTTAGCTCTGTTCCATAAATCTCTTATCGTCAATTTCGTGTCTGCAATGTGAATGTATGACCCAAGTTTACTAAGCGAGGTGGCTAGAAACTGATGGCTATACCAAAAGGACGCATTGCAATCTCCAATTTTGAACTTATAACCATCCCAAAATCTTGTTCGAGCCTTGCATATGGATCGCCAAGAGAAGGAAGCCCGACGACCATCGGCTTTGAAGACGGAAGTGTGTCTAAGATATTTAGCCGTGACGCAACCAAAACCTGTTTGAGTCGTGTACCAGCTGTCCCACACCAGTTTATCGAGGAGCGTTGTATTAGTTTCACGTGCATCTCTCACACTAAGACCCCCGTGTATCCGAGAATGGGTTACTTTATTCCACCCAACCAAATAAATTCCTTTATCCTGGGAATCCATCCAAATACAAGCATTCACGGCCTTGTTGATGTCATTACACACTTTGCAGGCAACCAATATGCTTAGATGGTGTGGATTGGCATTGATGTGAGAATTGATTGGGCTAAGTTAAGGAGACCCACTTTCGATAGCAATTGGGGTTTCCATCCAGCAAGTCGTTTCCTTATCCAATCCATGACGTCGGTGAAATGCTTGCCTTTGACCCTTCCCTAGATCATGGGGAAGCCAAGGTATCTAGTAAAGTGTCCGGCAACCTTAATGGCGGAAGTGCTAGCGAGGCGATCCCTCATTGCTCGAAGAGAGTTCCTAGAGATGAAGGCCTTTGATTTGGCATGGTTTGCCTGTAAACCGGATACCGTGGAAAAGAGCTGGAGGATGCGCATGATATTGGTGACTTGTACTTGCAAGGCCTTAGCAAACAAGAGCAGGTCGCCTGCAAAGGGCAGAAGTGTGATTCCCGAACACCCCGACCCAACAATGATAGGCTTCCAATGACCAGCCTCCATGTCTTGGTGTGTGATTTCCGAACACCACGGTCCTCCCAAACTCCTCGACAAGATCTTTCGTAAATGACAATCAAATCGGGCCTTGCAGCGAGACATAATGATAAAATAATGGCATAAGGTTTATTGAACATGTTGTAGTTGAAATCTTGAGCCACTTTCCAAATTTTTACCAAATCCGATAGTGTCGTAAAACAAGCTCGTTTATCCAAGGTCTAGATGATTAGCAATAGCTCTATTGTCTCCACGAGCTAATGACTCTTTCTAGTATCGATTAAGGACTAGATGATTAACGACGCTCTATTGCCAACTGAGCTCAAGTTGACGACTCATCCTAGTCAATTGGTTAAATTCGTTAACCTAGAAATGTGGGTTAGCGATGCCTCTATTGCCATCTGGTGCAAGATGCCAATTACATTGAAGAGGATAGTCCATAGCGCTCCTTCTTTGGGCCCCTTCAAAAGAACAAGGGGTAGGTTTTCAACCTACTCGCCAAGACCCCTAACCTAAAATTCTGATACACTCTAATTAGGTAGCTAGCTCAATGGGTGGATAGAGTATACAGGGATAAACAACACAGGGTGTTATCCTCAATCGAGAAGTGACTTTTCTCTCATTTACCAATTTGTGGTTTAGCCAATTTAATATACACACCTATATCGCAACTAGGCACTCATCTAATGCAGTTAGAGCTAGGTTGAGCAATTGACCATTAAACAAGAATTCCAATTATTTTATCAAGTATACTTTTATTAAGATTATTGAGCATATTCTCAAATATGTGGATATTCATTTTCACGGCATACAACCAAGATCCCTCTTGGAGCTTTCAAAATGCATAACTTTGATTCAATATCACAATATCATGCTAGTATTTCCAATGTAACAATGAGCAATAATAATGTACCTTAATTCAAGAAATTAATACAATAAGGTCCACTTCTCACCAAGAGGGTTTATTGACCATAAAAAAGAAAACATGTAGGATCACCTACCTCACCCTCCTGAATGCAAGTTACTTGAGTCTAAGTCTTCAAACTTGAAGAACTTCCAAAGTCTCGCAACTAGGCCAAACACAAGGGAAACTAGTCGGAATCAAGAATTAAATGAGGGAAAAGAGGAAATGAGAAGCTCATTTCAAGCTCTAACAATCAAAATAATAGAGTTCGGGCCTCCAAGCCCGAAACTCTAGCTCTATAAACGGGAGCTCAAATGAAGAATCTAATCGGTTAGATTGATTTACCTCGGTGAGTAGAACTTGAATTCGAAAATTGGAAGTGATTGAATGGTTGGATTGACCCGAAGTCTTTGATATTACAAGAGGCCAAGGGAGGCTTTGGGAGGTGTGGTGTTTGAAGGTGATGATGAAGAATGAAGAAGAAAGTGGATCTGTCTCACATAATGTAATGACCTGATAAATATTCCAATTATTTAATTTATGGATTTTAGTTGTTGTTGGGTAATTTTTATAATTATTGAAACAAATCCATTTAATTAGATTTGAATTAAATTAATTGGTAGACTTTAGACTTAATTATTTCGGTAAGTGGATATTATTATCCTAGTGTGTGGAAAGGTTTAATTTTGGACTCCCAAACCCATTCTTCTTCTTCCCCCTTCCTCCCCTTCCTTTTCCCCCTTTCTTCTTCTCCCTCATTCTTCTTCGACCTCCTCCCCACCACCAAACCAGTAGTAGCCACTTCCTATAGCCTTATCGTGCCACCGCCATCCTCCGCTCGTAGCCATGCAACGCTGCTTTGCTTGCTCCTCCATCGCACACTGATGTCGCGCCACTGCCATCCTCCACTTGCACGCCGCGCCACCACCGCCTGTCCTTCCCAGTTCCGTGTTGCTGTGCTTGTCCTCCCTAGCATCGCGATGTCGTTGCACTTCCTCTAGCACACGCTCGCGCTGTCCTGCAGATCTAGCAGTGCCGTTGCTCGCCACCATCTCCCTCACCATCGCACCACCCTGCTCGACCTGTCACTATCGTGCCACTATTCCCCAATGTGTCGCCGCTGTTTCGTTGATCTTGTAGGAAATTTAGGGATTTCTCCATTTTTGGGCTTGGGTGTGTTCTTGGAAGTAAGATTTATATAATTTGTTAACTATTTCTTCCTTTTGTGGTTTCTGGGTGAATTGAAGATGATTTAGAATTGGGAATTTTTTTTTGCTAGGATTTGGTGTCGGAAGAATTATAGAGTTTGGGAAATATTGTTGAATTTATTGAATTATGCAGTTTGAGAATTATTGTTGGATTTATTGAATTCTTGAATTATGAAGTTTGGAAATTAGTGTTCATTTATTGAATTGTTGAATTATATGAAGTTTGAGAATTTTGTTGGATTTATTGAATTATTGAATTATATGGAGTTTAGGAATTATTATTGGCTTTATTGAATTGTTGAATTATGGAGTTTGAGAATTATTGTTGGATCAATTGAATTGTTGAATTGTATGGAGTTTGAGAATTATTGTAGAATTTATTGAATTGTTAAATTATGAAATTTGAGAATTATTGTTGGATTTATTGAATTGTTGAATTATGGAGGTTGGGAATTTTTGTTGGAATTGTTGGAATTGTTGAAATTGTTAAATTGTTGAGTAAGGGAATTTTTGGTTAAATTGTTGATATTGTTGAATCAAGGAGTATGAGAATCTTGGTTAAAATTTTGAATTGTGGAGATGAGAACGTATTATTGAAGTTGGAATTTTATTATTTTGTAGATTGGGTTTATTTTGTTAATTAATTGGAGTTTTGGAAATAATTCTTGAATTAGGGTTTACTTTGTGTTGTTGGAATAATGAGTTATTGATGATTTTAGGGTTTGAATTGTTAAATTCGGATTTGGATATTTAATTTAAACTTGGGAATTTGATTATTTGAAGTAAGTCATTTCCAGTTGTTGATTTTGGTTGGGAATTTGATTATTTGAAGTAAGTCATTTCCAGTTGTTGATTTTGGATTAAATGAGATTTTAAACCCCAATTGTTGAATTGGATATTTTGTGGCTTTGTTGGACATATAATTTAGATTATTGGTTTTGTTTGCCATCTAGGGCCACTTTTTCCCGTTGCGTTTGTTGATTTTTTCTTGAAGGTTGTTGAAACTTTAGATGTGGTTAATGATGGTGCTTTGACATTTGATTCATTATAGGGCATCTTGGTGTTGGGCTTCGAGCACGGACTTGGACGTTGGAGAGATAGCCATTGTTGCATTTAAGGCAATGGGTTATGATAGCCTGTAGTATGGATATTTTCCCTTATCGCTAGTTTATTATTTTATTCCTCATAAGCTTAGATGTGGAAGTTAAGTTAGAAATGATTGGAATGGACCATATTAGGATAGTTGCTCTTGCATGCTAACCTGGAGGGTACCTAGGTGCGATCTATTAGGTATGTTAACTTTGGTTAGGGCTTGGGGTTGTTTGGTAAGCATATTGCATTTCTACTATTATCCTAGTTAGTAGCAGGCAATAATCCCTTCGGGGTTGAGACTTATTCAACTAGAATATTGCGATAAAATAGATGGATGTTGATAGGAATGTCTCTTGGAAGGCTAGGTTGATTTCCTAAGCGCGAGAACCTAGTGGAAAATTCTATGTATTATCTTGTGGAGTTAAGAACTCCGAGTGTGATAACATTTTGGCTTGTGAGTGTGACGTTGTGATATACGGCTTCTTGGCGTGTGCACCTGGTTGCTTCTAGGTGGTACCACATTGACTAGATGATTTTTGAATTTTATGATATTTGTTGGGTAGCAGAATTATGTTATATATGTGATAGAGTTATCATGACTTATTATCTTAATTTTTGTTACCGATGCGTTGGTGATGCTAACCTCTCTATTATATGCTTATATCCATGATGGGATTACCGAGATTACATCGGTTATTGTTTGTCTCGTAGGCTAGTAGCCCGAGAATACGAACTTAGTGATAGTAGGGGCTTTTATTCAAGATTTATAATGATTACACTTGATGCAAGAAATATGATGAGTTCTGTAGCATGCGAAATGTGCGATGGTTTGCCTTTGGTGAGATATATGAATGATGTACCTTATTGTGAGCTATGTGGGGATTTGCTTTTGAGATTAGATAGCACTAGAACTGTCGAATTGTGTGGGAGCCTTTTTAAATAAAGATTTGTTTAAATGAGTTTTTGGAAGTAAATGGAAGCTTTAAACTTGTTCTATTTTGAAATAACTTTGAATGACTTTTTAACCCAACAATTATTTTTGAGTGTTTTAATTAAAAAGGAGTGGGTGCGTGGGTACCTGACCCAAGATTTAGGCAGGTTTGATTTTAAAGACTATATCCTTTTAAATGTTTTACAAAATGTCCCATGTGTGAGAATGGGGAAGAAAGACCTCACGAGTGTGAATAAGGGAAAGAAAGACCCCGCGTGTATGAATATGGGGAAGAAAGACCCCGCGTGTGTGAGTATGGGGAAGAAAAACCCTTTTGACCTAGGTTAGTACACACATAGATTTACATATAAGATAGATAGGTGTATATTAGATCATACATCATGTGCATTCCATTATTCCGGTATTGTATGAATTGTGGTTGAAGCGGTGGATATGGGACCACCATGATGTTGTGTACTTTATTTATTTACGTTTCCTTACTTTCTTACGTTATTTAGTTATCTTTCTCTATCATTATTTATTATTGCTTGCGTTAGTTCATTGCTCAGCTTATGCCGACCATTAGGGACTTGGGATGTGAGATCACCATTTACTTGCATTAGTTTGCATGATGTAGGATTTAATGTTGTATTTAAACGATTGATTGACTATGAATTGTGTTATGGCATTGGTGCATTGTTCCAATTATGTTATGCCGATGAGGTTCATATATTTAGTGTTTGTTGGTACTGTATTATTATCAATGGGATTATGTGTTTTATTTTTCTATCGACGCATGAAATACTTAATTAATTAAGAAGAATCTTTATGTGATTGTATAGAAATACTCAGCCTTGCACTATTGAACCTGACTAATTGGCCACTAACTCTTGGTTAACTAGTACAGTGGTAGCGGTTCAAAAAGTTTTAAATTTTTTGGGTGTTACACATAAGAGGATAACAGGCGTCCCGCGGTCCTTGCACGGTCGGGGCTGGACTGCGACCCGACTGCGTGTCTCACACAACACTCACTTGCGGCTCAACCGCGGTTGACCTTTCCGTGGTCCTCTAGGACCACAGGTCGAGCTAAAATAATTACAGCGATAACCGCCACCACGCGGTCCTTGGGGACCGCAGCACCTGAAGGTTGCAGCAAATAAGGTGTTGTGTTGGAAATTTCCGATTCTAACTACACACTCCTTCTAGTTCAATCTAAATGTCCGATTTACGATGACGGGAATTACACCCCTGGGCTTCAATGGTCTGTAGATACGAATATCTGACTTGTCGCCATAATGAGTCCAAGGTGCCGAATTGTACATGCGACTCCATGATAGCTACCAACGTAGGCTTTTTCACCTTTAAAAGATTGCAAAGAGCTCGTCGTGTTCTTGCGTTATGGATGCCCCAACCGTTCCACAAAAGAACTGAGAAGTCATCAAACTTGTGCATAGGTTACGCTTCAAAATATGATTATATACTTATGTGTTAGTGTTTGGTGGTTCCAGGTCGATAGCATGAGCAGTTGCCTCTTCCTCGAGGTCCTCTAATGTGTCTGCTAGGGCCTCAAAATGGCCAGAAGAAAAATACATGTCCTCATGATCGTCTAGTGGATGAGTGCCAGGGTTATGGGTGGCCCATTCTTGCCTTCGATTTTTGGCGATGAAAAGCTATCGTGGTCGTCGTGGCGGAGGGTCACTTTAGCTTGTTCATCGTAGACCGATGGCGGTGTAGCCTACTCCCCGGTTAATGGTTGTTCCCGTAAGCCTTTTCTCTGCCTGGGAGGTTGGCGCTGCGCTCTCTTTACAACAAACCATTCGCCATGCAATGTTTTCGACGGGGCTATC
This sequence comes from Ruellia speciosa, assembly GCA_001909325.1. Lineage (NCBI taxonomy): Eukaryota > Viridiplantae > Streptophyta > Magnoliopsida > Lamiales > Acanthaceae > Ruellia > Ruellia speciosa. The sequence goes on from MAYD01760497.1 coordinate 9,844, forward strand.
TTGTTCTCTTCTTCTATCATTGGGGTGCAATGGTTTCCAATGGCTGTGGAATCCTTCGGCTGTCCTTCTATTATCGTGGCTACTTGTGGGGGAGCCACCGTAACCTGTTGGGGGTAATGTAGTCTAACATGTCCATATCATCCACAACTTGCGCAAATAAGGTGTAGGCCTTCGTATTCTACTAGTTGCCATCAATTTTGAATGAAGATTCGACCAATGATTAACTCATTGAGGTTAATTTCCACACAAATTCTTGTGAAGCGCCCTCGATCAATGTTAAGTGTATTGAGATTGACCCGAATGGGTCGATGGCTGATGCTAGATGAGGAGGACATCTTTATCATAGTATGCGAGGCCCAATCTCGGGAAGCGGATCCAGAAAAATGCTCGCTCTATGGTTGTGTTCGTGGAGACAAAGTCAGCAAACCATTCAGAGATGATCACATAGTGGTCGTACAACATCCAGGGCCCTCTATTGAGAACCCTGTCCCTGTCTTCTTCTGTGTCGAACTTGACGACATAGTAACTGGAGTCGACATCTAAGATCTCAAAATTACCTTTTAGCTCCCATATCCGTTGAAGCCCGTTGCACATGACAAGAAACCCAAGATTTCGGCCAAGAAGTCTTATGATCAACGCATCTTCACATAGGTGACAAAGTTTTTGAAAGATGCCCTCATCAAGTTTGAAGATTGGTGTTAATGGATTGTTGTTGAGGCATTTGATGGTTGCGAGATGGTTCTTGATCAAGTCGGTGCCAACTCTCTTTGGCAAGGGGGCTTTTTCACCATTAACCATGTCGTGGAAGGAGGGCCTCTTACCTGGCTCTGGTGGATCCGACGGCGGTGGATTGCCGTTTGCATCGGCGGAGAATGTGAAGGCAGGCGGAGTTTGCGGGGGGGTTTCTTGGAGAGTTCTTGGAAGACATTGTAGAATCCATGTATGGGGTTTAGATTTCCCATACGTTTTAACTTTTGAAAGTTGACATATATTTTTTTCCAAAAAAAAAAGTTTGTATACAATTTAAAGAAAAACTCAATAGTTCGTATCTATTTTTTGGAAATCGCTCTAAAAATATAGGGGTAAGAGATAGAGTTTCTAAGTAGGAGCATAAGAGAGAGTATTATGAGTAGGTAAAAAATAAATTTAAATTTAAATAGGGATAATAATTGAATTATTATTAAATAAAGTTATGGTGAACAAAGGTTGCCAAGATGACTTTCTCTTCATGCTCCAAACCCATAGATTAAAAGTTACATACTCCATATCTATCTTTGAAGAGAAAAACTGAATTATTATTAATTTATAGAAGTATTTCTTATTATTTATATATGATAGAGAAGAATTAAAGTTGGAAAAATCGAGTCTGAATAGTCATGTCATGTCAGTCACGAAAGGACTGAAATTACTATAAAATTAAAATATATAGAATTAAATTTGAAAATGAATAGGTGTGATGACTAAATGTCCAACCTTTTAACTTAAATGACCAAAAAAGTGGTTTGCCAAATATAATACATGAACTCACAACACTCTTTTAATATTGACCAATACATTGAGATTAGTATTAACTAACATATATATAGACGTATATGTTTATTAATAATATTTCAATTATTTATTAACATAGGATATGAATATTTACCATCAACAAAAATTATTAATCAACCATCATAGCATTCACAACATCTTGTAAATAATTTACTAACATGAAGTATATATGTTCACCAAGAGCATTTAAATATTCATCAAACCAACAAAACAAATATTAACACGAATTAGTTCTAATACATATATTCATCAATACTAAGTCTAATTATATATATTCTCTAAATACAAATATTTACCAACACAAAAATTAAAATAATAATATTTTACCAATTTAATATATTAATCAATTTCCGTATAACAATTAAACCAACCAATTCTAATTCTTTCATTTACCATTAACCGAGAAAAAGTACAAAATGCAAAAAATTAGTTCAGTCCGGTGATGAATAGTGTATTATCAATATAATATATTTTTACCATCATATAATATTTAATAATTATTATTTAGTAGATTAAGTGAAGAAAAAATATATGCTCATGATCAAGGCCAGAAAAGACAGCAAAGTCTTCAAACCTGAAAAATAACATGTGTTTACGTGTTCTCCCCCAGTAGGTGCAGCAGAGTGCAGACCTTCTCCAATTAAGAAATGTTCTGATACGTGACGGACCACCAAACTTAGCCTGTTCCCTCAGACTTACTCTTAATTTTTTTTTAATTATTACTAATAGTTTCATATTCTAGAATTTGACTAAAATAACAGAGAAATTTTAAAATTATGTATGTATACCTATAAAAGAAACTTTGCTCAACTGACGAAAATTTCTACCCGAAAATAATTCGAATGAAACTTCCCACTTTCGCCATTCCTCCCCCCATTTTCCCTCGAAATTGCGCTTTTTCCCACTCTCTTCTCGATCTCTGTCTGTTTCAAGCTAAATCTACCGTTTGCTTGTTGATTTTTGGGAGGACTGCAAATTTCTTGGAAAAAAATGGTTTTCCAAGTACTTTTTTAGCCTGGAATTTGATGTGATCTGAGATCTGTTTCTGGTTTTCTTGTGTGATTCTAGCTGTACGTTCGAGGGCTTGCCGAGCGAACTGTGGTGTAAGTGTTAAGTCATTTCATGGTGAAAAATATGGGTTTTTTATGCGAGTTTTTTGAATGCGGGCTGATTATAAGGTGTTTATTTGTTGTGAATTGCTCCAGGTGGTGGAGCTTGGTTCTCGATCTGTGGAAATTTGAAGTTGTCGTGTCGTTTCTGAATATTAGGAGTTTTATGTGGTTTAGGGGAAGCTGGTGGGGTTTTACATGGATTTTTGGATAGTGATTTAGGGTTCAATTTACGTTTTTCTGTGGTTCTTTGATCTGTAATTTTGGAATGAATCGGAGTTTTAGGGATCTGGAGAGGGGGAAAATGGGGAGTCTGAAGATTAAGGATAATAAAGACGAGGATTTAGCCTTATTTCGGGAAATGAGGAAGCTGGAGAAGGAAAGGGGGGATCTTCTTCTTTTTCAGAACACCGAGGAGTTTGATGATACTCTTGGTATGGAAAATTATGTCTTATATTATATTATATGAAATTATCTCATCTTATTTTATTTTGTTGGGCTCTTGAAGGGTTTGGGGTTCTCTTGTTTAGTTCTTAATTATGGGGAAACTATTGTTTGGTATGGAAAATATGTTTTATATCATAGCATTATATGATAATATTGTCTTATTTTTTATTTAGTTGGACTTTTGAAGGTTTTGGGGTTCTGTTGTTTTGTTCTTAATGAAGGGGAATCTATTTGGTAGCTTTGGTTTTGAATATCTCTTATGAGGTGGTTGCAATTTGGGTGCTCTTGAATTTAGAAAGTAATTTGAAATTAAGCTTTTCTGTGTTGAAAGTAGAGTTGGGTAGATTCTTGTATTAATAAATAAATGCCTGATCTTTTCATTCTTTTACAAGTTTTATTTTGTTGATTATATTGTCTCATTTAATTAGTCATCTCCTTTGTTTGCATTTGTGCTGCTTTTTGCAGGACTGAAACCTGGTAGTTCTCCAATATTTCATATAAATTCAGGTACAAATGCCACTGTTCGGAAGACTGGTGCTGATGATTTTCTCAACTCTGACAATGATAAAAATGATTATGAATGGTAATTGCTACTTCCCAACTTTATCAACTTCTGTTTTGTTTGTGATGTTCTATAACTTTTCCATGCAGAGTCTAATTGAGGAGCAAATATTTCTTTGTTTAATTTAAAACTTCTTTGAGTTGAAGTTAATGGAATTATCTGTTCTGCACTGTTAATTGTTCACACACAATATAATGAATGTCCCTTATCTTAATGAACCATGTTCTTATTTTATCTTTTGCTTATCCGTGTGTCAACAAATTCTGTATGGGAGGTTTTTTGTTATTGGGTGTGATTTTGCATTTTGGATTTATGCCCAGGGAAAAGGGACAAGATGAAATTTTTTCTATAATGTTCTTTCTTACTATGGTTCTTTTGAATGATGATTTGTGGAAGTATATTCATGAGATGTGATGAACATGCATGTGATCCTGCTATTCTTTGGGATGGTTGTACCATCCATTTTCAGTGGAATTTTTTATCTTGTTGCTCAAGTGTCACAACTTGTCCAATTGTTTAGGGAGTTTTAGTAATTGGGTTTATTTTGGGTGAAAACAGAAGTTAATAGGAAACCCATCCTTTGTCACTGGAATCGTTGACCTTCTGAAGTAGGTAGCTTTAATGAAATATTACTGGGAACTTTAATCTCTGAAATGTGACATAGAGGTATAGGTAAACTGAAAACCTGACCAAATGAAACCTGCACTGAAGCTGTATCTGCTAGAACAAAATATTGATATATTTCCGAGGCTGAATGTCTCTGTTTGATCTACCAAAATTTCATAAATGAGTAGCCTTACAGTATGGGCTTGAGAACCTTCTTTAGTATGGTTTCTAGCAGGACATGATTACTTATATTCAGTACCATGCAGTTCTATGAATTCAGAATTTGGAAGGTTCAGAAATACAGCAAATTAGGTTGAATAAACTGGGTTACAAAGTCAATTTGAGCTCAGTAAGGACTAAGGAACAATTAAATTGTTACTTGTAATTATCTAAGATGGAACATTTCAGAAGAGTCTTATGCAGTTCACCTTTCTCCTGTCATTGTGATTTGTGGTATTCTCACATAATTAGAGTCCATTCCATGGATGTCAACATAGCATTGCTACTATTCAATTTCAAAAAATGATTAAGCATTCAATCTCTGACGTATCGATGCAGAGTGCCGTGCTGGAAATTATTAATTTATCCCATTAATTGAATGAATTCACTTTATTTGTTGCATGAAATTTCCTTAGTTGAGATAGCCTAGAGCTTTGGTGCCATTCCCAGTATTTAGGGAAAGACACATGTTTTATTTTCACACATGGCAGATGATTCTTCTCAACTTGGAAATTGGAAGTATTGTAGAATTTTTAGTTGGAAGTGAACTGTGTTTTTTTCTTTTCAAACTTGTGTTTTTTAATATATATTGCCACCAGTTGTTAATAGTACCTGATATATGCTTTTCCTTTGGTTTATGTAAATGGAATTTGCAGTTCTCTCCGGTTTCGCAGTGAGTTATTATTCTATTTCTCTTAATTTTATGTTCACACTTTTATTTGGATGTTTCAGGCTCCTGACACCTCCTGGCACTCCTCTTTTTCCATCACTGGAGATGGAGTCACAGAAAACTGTTATGAACCAATTGGAAACACAAAATGCTCGCCCTACAGCCAGGGCCCTGAAGTCTAGGGTAAGTATGGAGTTTTGGTTTTCAATTTTTGTTTTCAGTTTTTGTTTCACGCATTACATGTTCTGTATGTCCTTAATAACAAGTGCTGTAAGTTTGCTGTAAAATTCTTTATAGAGAATAATGTACTAATGTGGTAACAGGGTCTTAATCTAGTTGTCAATTTAGTTGAAGAGACAACCATGATGTCCTTATCATTGACCAGTATCTATCAGAGTAGAGCATAGGATTCAGTGAAGGGATGTATTTTGATGGAAAAATAAACATTTGGTTTCAAAAAAAAGTCTAGAACATACCCGATGTTCATTCTAATTCTTAATAAACGTGCAACCACTTATAGGAATTGAGAAATTCACCTGTTATTTCTTAACTACTGTTGCAGTTATATCAGTGATTACTCAGAAATTGAATGCTGCTTGAATAATACTTGAAATATGTTACAGAAAAGCATTTTGAGGTTTGTCATCTCTGCTCGATTAATTTTCATAAAGATAGAAATTGGATCCTCTGCTGGAGTTTTTGGAAAATTTTGTGAACCTATGCTATTCTACAACTGCATTGAGAACTAACTTCAAGGAAAAAAAGAACTGCATTGAGAATTATTTGCCAAATTATTTGACTCACTCTTCTGCAATTGATTTTTGTTGCAGATGGCGAATCCTCAACCCGAGCCTGCTGCAAGGAACAATTTATCTAGACAGCCTAATTTGTCCTCTGGGCTGAATACTTCAAGTGGAGGACTTCGCAGACCATCTTCTTCTGGGGGCCCTGGTTCACGGCCTGCAACACCAACCTCACGTTCAACTGCAAGCTCAACATCTAGGTCGACCTTGATAACTGCATCAAATAGGCCTAAATCAGCTTCTTCTACAAGACCTACCTCGATCACGGCACCTAAAGTGGCGCCTAAAGCAACTTCAACATCAGCTGCAAAGCCTTCAAGGTCCGCAACACCTACTTCCCATCCTACATTATCTTCAACAAAGCCAACAGTTCGTGCTAGATCTTCCACCCCTACAGGTCGGTCTGCCTCAAGACCTTCAACTCCACCAAGCAAATCCTCTGCACCTGCATCGAAGTCAACGTCTCGGGCCTCAACTCCTACTCGTAGGCCAACATTGTCTAATGGGACAAGTACTCCTGTTGTTTCTTCCAGGTCCTCAGCTTCCTCTTCAGTTTCCAGGCCAGTTGCTACTACAGTAAAAAATTCTGCATCGCGGCCAAGTTCTCCATCTCCGTCTCCGTCTCTAAGACCCAAACCATGGAAGCCTGCTGAGATGCCTGGATTCTCCCTTGATACTCCACCAAATTTGAGAACAACTCTACCCGATAGGCCACCTTCAGCTACTAGAGGTAGACCTGGAGCACCAAGTTCTCGATCATCATCCATTGAACCTGTTCCAAATGGGCGGGTCAGACGGCAATCGTGTTCTCCAGCAAGAGGACGACCTCCTAATGGTATTATTCGCAACAGTGGAAGCTCTGTGCCTGTGCTTGCTGTAAACAGGTTGCAGGCTAAGGCGAATTACAATGTGAGCCCTGTTGTTATCGGTACTAAAATGGTCGAAAGAGTAATAAATATGAGGAAACTAGCCCCACCTAAGAAAGATGATAAACAGTCACCACACAGCCACTTATCTGGAAAGTCTTCATCATCAGACAGCTCAGGCTTTGGAAGAACTCTATCAAAGAAGTCTCTAGATATGGCAATAAGACATATGGTATGTTCTGATTTCATTTTTTATGAAGCATATGATAACACGTTAAAGATATCCTCAGCATATGTTTTATCAGCATTGGACTGATTGAATATGCTTCCCGATGTGCTGTGAAGTTTGTATTAGACTTTTCTTGTTTGAAGTAAAGCCTCCTAAGTCCTAAGTATTGTCTTGAGCAGGATATAAGGCGGACTATTCCTGGCAATCTGAGGCCTCTTATGACCAATATCCCGGCGTCCTCCTTGTATAGTGTTCGATCAGGGGCAACCAAAAAGACAGTCAGTGCCTCAGATTCTCCACATGGAACAAGTAGCAATGCCAGCTCCGAAGTGAGTGTCAATAACAATGCCCTTTGCGTGGATGGACCCGAATTAGATGATGAGGCCAGCAGTGATAAAGGCATCGAGTCTCTAGCCAGTTTGCATGGCAGGTGATTGCATGTTCGCCCTGTCTGATAAATATTTTCTGTTTTTGTCTGATATTATGCTAAATTGAACCTCTGCCGGCAGCAATAGGGACAACTGAGACGACAATTTGCCAGGCAGGCAAAAAATTGTTGAGGTACTCATTGTCTTCTATCTGTTAATGTAAATTTCTACATATGGTTAATATGTGAAGCGGCACCTTGTGTGATCGATAGCAACTGGTTGAGAGCTTGGCCGGTTTTTTCAGTGTGTATGTTTGAGAATTGAATGTACCACAATGGGATTGATACTTCTAATTTTGTTGTGCTAACTCTGAAGTTAAAAACTTGGCTCAGTTTTTTAAATCATTAGTCATAATTGGAGGTCCTTTGTGCTGCTCGTGAGTTGTGAAATTAAAAGAATGGGTTTATTGTGGTCAAACTACTGCACAGGGTTTTGCTTTGCTTTTGGGGCCAAGTTGTTAGTTCAGGGGGTTGGAATTTTTGTACATTTTCATTTTCAAAGGCATTGTCTGCAGTTTTACCAACGTAGACCTCATTAAAACATTATTTCTGCTGAATATATGATGTTCTATTTTGGGCATTGTTTGCCGTTTGTTTAAATGAGCTTTGAGGGATTTCACTTAGCGGATCACGTCTACACATCAAAGTCTAGTTACCTTGAATTTTAGTCATTAGATCAAAATTTTGTATTTGTGGCATTAATACTATATTTTTGTTGTCTTTGTATGAACAACAAATACGGCATTAACCAAAATTTTGTTGTTATGTAAACAATAAAATTATTATTATACACAAATTGTGCAATAAAAATTCTATCTGTCACGGCATATTAGTTTTTATCCATGCTTAGTATTGGATCCCTACCGGGAGTTCCATAATAAGTATAGCAGGAAACACATAAATTGGAATTTGGCGCAGAGTTGAAACATGATTTCTTATGTACGGTTGTTTTTAAAGATAATTTTAATGATGGGCAGGGAAAAAGCATTGGCAATTGAATTGAATCTCTCTCCTTTACAATGTACATAAGTGATGCAAACATTAACATCATGTGAGGCATCTGATCTCGCAATCCCACGGGAGCCACAAGATATCTTACCCCTCTCCCATTCCTAGAATGGATATTCAAGTATTCTTTAGAGGGTGGGCAAAAGTCTGGTAAATTACTTATTGATTTTAAATTTATGCTGAAATTCAAATTTAAAACTTTAAACCATTGAAACTTTTGAATTCGTTATTTTCGAATTCATTGAATTCGAAAATTACACACACCCCTGCTACTATTATTACTTATCAATTTTTTTTTGAAAGAATCATTTATTAATCTTGACTGAATTCAAACTATAATATTCAAATTACTTAAATGCCCAAATATGACATCAAGTCTTACGTAGTTCTCATGACCTTGAAGCGAAGCACTATAAATACCAATCCAAGGTTTAGGCAAAGCCAATGTATCCATACATGTTTACAATGTAAAAACTCTAGACACAAAATGCTACAATGCTTGCAAATGTGCAAAGGTTATTTTTTGTAACATTTTAAGGTGCATGGAACATGTACACTAACACTATAATATTAAAACACATTAAAATGGACAAAGGTCTTTCCCCGTAAAGCTTTGGAGCACATAAACCTGTACACTCTTCAACAAAAACCCTTGGTTGCCTCATATAATCCCATCAAAGCTCAAACATAAATTAACCAGAATCACTCATTTCTTCCATCAAATCGACCAACCCCACAAACTTGAATTGGTCCAACATGCAACTAGTCCAGCCTAAACTCTGAAATCCAAAACTTAAAGACAATCCCACAAAAGAGACAAAACAGTTTCAAGATTTCAAAAATACCACCAATGGTACTATTGCAAGCAATCTCTGGCAATAGGAAGAACTAGGAGCCGACAAGATTGCTTCATGCAGTACCCAATTCAATATGACCCAAGCACAACTACCCTCGAGTGAAAATCAGAACAACGCCAAACTACTCCATTTGCTAGAAGATTTTAATTTGATGACATCAGGTATTTTCCAAATTGGATCATTGGCATCGATATGTTGTAAAGGGGAGTCAATGGAAATGACAACGACGATTTTCATGGAAGCTTTCAAGTGCAAAGGCAAAGAAACTAGAAAAAGACGTTCACACTGGAGTGAGAATCGAATGCCCAAGAAAATCTGGAACATAAAGTGGATGACACAATTATCCAAGAAGAAAACATGATAGGACTCGAAACCAAAGGGCCATCGAAGATAGAAAAACGGAAGAGAGAAGCTACAGATGAAAACCACGCAATGAGAGAAGAAGGCTAGATGATGGCCGCTGCCACCTCACCCGCCATGGGGCGCCCGGTGGCGTATCCGGTTACTTAGCACTTAATTGCCAAGAGTTGGTGAGCAAGGCTTTTGACGAAGATACAACGGACATAACACCAACCGACAAGCATTTTGAAGTCATATATTTCCAATAATACTCGATAGAGGAGAATAATGGGATCCAAGCTAAACGACACAGCTATCACCGTGCAATCAAGAGCATGCTTGAGTAATAAGTGGTCTAGTTATACACTACACATGCACTATCAGCCTATTACATTTTTTTTTCTTGAAAAAAGTAAATTGTAATAATGAAGTTAAATATCAAAAATTAAGAAGAGCAGATGAACCCGATACTAGCTACATTACTTAGTTAGGCCCTTGCATGTTTGTCCTCAGAATATTAATGTAGCATTTTACTTTTAATGTTTTTTAATATTTGCAAATGAGATAAATTTGGGACACTAGAAAAAATCCCTTTATACTTTTTAACACTAATTTTTATGTTCAATTTTATCACCAATTAAACAAAAGTTAGTTAGTTCGGAACAATTGAAAATTTTTCAATGAAATCAATTTAATTTCGACACAGGAAATTATGAAAAATTTTATCTTCATTTTACTGTTCACGTGTGACACCTACTTTTATCAATTTCTGGCACACTTTCCCTTCGTTGCCATCACTAAATAAAAGATAAATGTAGTAAAACTATTATCCCTTTTTTTGCATATGAATAGTAAAATGAAAATGAGATTTTTTAAAATTCTGCTAGTGAAGTTCAAATTGCGCCGGAATTAGGTTGATTTCATAAAAAAATTTCAATTGTCCTAAGTAGACCATTTTTTTTTTTGTTTAATTCGCAGTCAAAATTAAAAATAAGTTAAAATTTGTGTTAAAAAATATTGTTTGTTTTTTGTCGAGAATTAAGCATGAATATTTGATTTAAGGGCAAGCTCAATATGGCCAAGAGTACAAGTCGTAGAAATCAGAGGAAGACCATAAACATATTAAAACCTTGGTGGCAGGCACCTCTACATAGTAACAAAAAGGAGAGACAACAGAAGCTGAAAACTGGAAGCGACTGTAAGACTTAATAAATTATGGGGGACAACAGACTGCCAACCAAGACAAATGCCCAGAGAGGTCCTTGACATGAGGCAGGGGTAGACGATGACTAAGGGAAATAAAACAACATCCTACATACATGGGCGGCAGCTTCCAAACAAGATATGAGAGTTGGCATCATGACACAACCTATATGGGCAAAGCTTTGTAATAGAGGTGTGTTTCTAGTGGGAAAAGTTACAGTGCAGGCTAAGAAAACAGGTACCATGCCCACTGAATGAGAGCGGTCAGATTTTGTTTTGCAATGGAGGGTCATATTTCATATTAGGGGTTTTCATGTTTTTTCCTTTAAATAACATTAATACTATTTTTTTTTATTAAACATTAATTTATTTAAAAATAGTAAGATTAAAATAATATG